>VZTG01005744.1:121404-146695 GCA_013397845.1 Melanocharis versteri | reverse complement strand
GGGCTCTGAGGGACACCAGTGTCACCACAGACACTGCTCCTGCCACGCTATGGGCACAGGGCTGCTCTGCCTCCCCAGGAACAATCTGTTCTCCTGCTGGGTGCGGTCAGGGTGTGAGGAAAAAAATTCAATCTAAGGAGGGCAGGAAAAAAAAAAGCCAAGGGGATTTCAGGCCTGGTTGCAAGAGGGTGGAAATTCGGGGATGTGTCTCAGGTTTAAGGCAATATTGAGCGTGTTTCTCCAGCTTTGGAAGAGGAGAGAAGGCGAATTCCTGTGAGGGTTCAGGGCTTTATTTTCCTGTCCTGTCTGACACGAATTTCTGCCTGCTGGGGGTGTTTTGTTCTGCACACCCTGGGGCATTCCCCAGTCATTTTTCCTGGGCACCAAACCCTGGGGTTTGAGGCAATCCTTGCATCTGCAGCAATCCTGGCCCTGCTGATGGGGACTGGGGGCTGCCCTGGTTGGAAAAGCTCTGCTGAGTTAAAGGGAAAATGGATTTTCTGCCCTGCTGTGAACACAGATCGTGAACCCCAGTCTTGCACACTGGGATTTGCTCCATCCTGCCCACCGGGCTCCTTTTTCTCCCACGCAGGAGAATTTATTCCTACAAAAGAGAATTGATTGAAACCCAATCCCAGCACTTGGGGGATTCAGGACTTTGTGGGATTTCATGCCCCACAAAATGAGTTTTTTCATGAACTGACAGTGCTTGAGGTGGCATCTCCAAACTACTGCCCTGGATGGACTGAGGATTTCTTTAGAAACAACCAGGAGAAAAACACAGGCACCCAACCAGCGTGGATTTCCTCCAGGTACCACGAACCCCCGAGTTGTGGCGGTGGCTGCAAACAGTAGAAGAGATTCGTAACCACAATAAACCACTGAATTAAAAAGAGATAATCCAAATAAACAAAGATACCAACCGGTTGTCAGGACGCTGCTGCACTGTCCTCCTGAGAGTTAAATGTGACTGACCAGGAGAGAGCCACGCATGCCAGGAGGAGCTACCAGAAAGCCACCAGCACGTGGAAGGGAGGGGACAAAAAATGCCAAGAACTTGTCACACAGCCAGTGTGGCCCTACTGATCTGCAGGACCTTCTCTTTTTCAGTTTTATTTCAAACCAGGCTTGTTTTGCAGCTTAAAACCAGGCTGCTTCTTAAGGAGTCTTTGTTGTTCAGCCTCTGCAGATCTTGTGAAGCCCTGTCCCAGCTTTGCAACTGGAGCCACTGGGAGCTGGTTTTGTGCACAGTGTTTGCTCAGTTTTGGGAAATTCAGTCCTTTCCTCTTTTCTCTGTGCTGGCGAAGGGAAGCAGAGAAAACATCTGCAAGCCTCTGATCCCTCTGAACACAGCTCGGCTGCATCCTGAGGAAAGGTAAGGAATTGGCTCCCAGTGCTCCGTGGCGTGGATTAATGATGGTGTGGGAGCACCAAACCCAGCTGCTCTGCCTGTATTTCATATTTACTGCTTCCCTCTTGCTTCAGGTGTCTCCAGAAGAAAAGCAGCATCTGCCCAGCTGTGCAATGCCAGGATTTTTATGGAGCCCCTGGCAGCACTGGAAATCTTCCCCTCAGCTTTGGGGCTCCCCAAGGGCTCAGCCCCTCAAGGCACCAGGGTTTTCTCCATGGAGTAACAGGAGCAGAGTTGCACCCAGGGGGAAACCCAAACTCCTTTTCATTCTGCCCATCCACACACAAATTTCAGCTGATTTTGGATCCACCAGGCAGATGACTCCTCAATTTACCAATCTCATGGTTCCAAGCACCGACTGAGGCAAAATCAGAGCTAATCTTAAATAAGTAAATAAATAAACAAATAAAACTTTTATGGCCTGTGTGTTTTTTGTGGTTTGCTTAGCTAGGTCTTCCACATACTGGTGGCTTTTTATTTTTTTCCAAATAGAAAAAGCAGGACAGGTAAAAGAAAAAAAAAAAAAGCAAGAAAATGACAACACAAAAAGATGAAACGAAGAGCTCCAGAAATGTTTTTATCTAAAAAAGAATAAGCCTAAGCTCTAGGCTGGCAACTGAGCCTCTAACAGAGCTGGGAAAAAGAGAAGCAGGGGAGATGGAGAAGTGGAGGTACTTGGAACATTAACTGATGAAGTGCTCTCTAATTAAGCTAAGAGTAGCTGCCCTCCAAGGAGCCACGAGGCTGAAGCCTTGGCTTTGCAGCCTGATTTGATGATGCAGAAAAGCCCCAGAAGCCGTGTCCTCCTCGAGGGCAGAATCAGAGCAAAATGTGTTTTAGTGGCGATGGAATGCAGCGAATGTGGGAAACAACGCGGGGGCTTGGGTTGTTTGCCCTTTAAGGTGGAAGTGGGGGCACTGCAGGAGCTCCCTGCCCTGGGGAGGGGACAGCTGCCTGGAGCAGCTCAGTGGGACACAGCAGAGCAGCTCCTGCCCCTGGGCAGGTTGGTTTGATCCATGGAATATTCGCCTCTTCCCGAATTCTCCTGGTTTGACTGAGCTCGTTACGTGCATCCCGCTAATTCTACAGGAACTGATGCACCAGGGGGACGTTTCTGTGGCTTGAGATACAAATCTGACATCCCTGCCCAGGACTGGGTCTGTGTGGGAGTGATCTCCTCACAACGTGGATGTCCTGTCACAGGACAACAAACCAGAGCTTCTCCTGCTTTATGTCTTGCTGACATCAAACGTTGTTTGACCTTAAAACAGCTCTCCCCCCTTGAAAAAAATCCTTAATTGTGACTCAGCCAAATTCCTTTCCACTAGGCTTGGCTGGAAATCTTCCTTTGAATAAATGACTTTGTGTCTCCCAAGCTCTGGGGGCAGCATGGGAGTCTCCAGTGTGGGTCATCTCCATATGGGAAATAAAATAAAATCCATCCTCTGGGGCAAACCCGTCCTAGAGAGGCCAGGGATGTGCAGATCCACCCCCTGGGTGACAGCACCGTGCCCAGCTCCGGGCTGGAGCTTCATTCTAGGGATCTCTGAGCTCCTGGGGTAAGGCTGCACTGCTGGGGGACAGCAACATGGGGACACCCAAAATGGGGACACCCAAAATGGGGACTGATGAGGAGACAGCAACAGCACTCCCTGTGGGACGGAGAATTCCCTGTGGGATGGAGAATTCCCTGTGGGATGGAGCACTCCCTGTGGGATGGAGAATTCCCTGTGGGATGGAGAACTCCCTGTGGGATGGAGCATTCCCTGTGGGATGGACAATTCCCTATAGGATGGACAATTCCCTGTGGGATGGAGCATTCCCTGTGGGATGGAGAATTCCCTGCGGGATGGAGCATTCCCTGCGGGATGGAGAATTCTCTGCGGGATGGAGCATTCCCTGCGGGATGGAGAATTCTCTGCGGGATGGAGCATTCCCTGCGGGATGGAGAATTCTCTGCGGGATGGAGCATTCCCTGCGGGATGGAGAATTCTCTGCGGGATGGAGCATTCCCTGCGGGATGGAGAATTCTCTGCGGGATGGAGCATTCCCTGCGGGATGGAGAATTCTCTGCGGGATGGAGCATTCCCTGTGGGATGGAGCACTCCCTATGGGATGGAGAATTCCCTGTGGGATACAGAATTCCCTGTGGGATGCAGAACTCCCGCAGGGCTCTGTGAAGACAAAGCTGCCCCAGGCTCCCCCAGGACAGCCCCGTGTCCCCTCGTAACACCGGGCAGAGCTCAGCTCCCGTGCTCCCAGTCAGGCAGACTGGAATGAGGCACCTCCAGAGGGTTTGGGGTGTCTCTCAGTGTTCCACCTTAAACGTTTCCACGTGCCTGGGAGGGGGGTTAGTCCAGCATGCAGAGGGCAGCAGTGTGGCCATACCAAAGCAGGTGACAAGCTCTGATTCAGGGCCAGGGTTAGCCACTTACCAAGGACCCCCGCTTGTATTGACTATACCATGTGGAAGGCTGTTCTTTGGGCCAACGAGCCATTTTACTCTGTAAAATATGACAGGGGGTTAAAGGAAACAGCAAGCACCAGGATGCATCTTACCAGTTTACCGCGCTTGAATTCACTGAACCACGAGCCTGGGTTTTCCTTGGGCCAGGAAGTAATTCTAGCCTAGTTTGTGGACGGCAAGGAGGGAAGAGAGAAAGAAAAAAAAAATCAAAATTAAAAAGGTTTCATTCATTCCGGAGTCTGCATGTCTTATTGAAACTGTCCAACTTGCTTTAAAATGGTTTTTTTAAATCTTTGTACATCAGTAATGAGAGCAGAAGGTGGCTCTGAAGCAGAGGGGATGGAGTGGTGCTGCTCTGGCACCAGCCTCCTTTGCTGAGGGCTCTCTCTGCCTCCTCGAAACTTGGGATGCAAATCCAGCAGTGGCAGGAAAATTAAAAGGAAAGACAGAGAGGGAAAGAGGAAGCGTGGCTGGGAAAAGGTGCATTGATCTTCGTGTGGAGGGCAGTGCTGCTGCTGGAGAAGCCTGGTGCCCCTCTAATGCCAAATCCAGGTGCTGTGGGGCTGGGAAAGGCAAAGGATGTGATGAAGGAGAAGCCTCTGCCTGCCTGCTGTGCCTGAGGTGCAGCACAGCCAGTGCTGGACACTCGGGACGGAGCTCCAGGTGCCCAGAGTGACACAGGGGTGACCTGGACAAGGAATCAGCCACCAGAGCATCCTGAAGGCAGCCCCAGCTCAGCAGCTGAGTCAGAGCTCAAGGAAGGAGCGTGGCTGCTGCCCCAGCCTCCCCCAACCCCCTCATCTGTGCTGGAAGTCTCTCAGAAACAACAGCCCAGCTGCAGGTGCCTGAGGATTGTCCTTCCCTTTGCAGGACGGGAACTGCGGAGCAAATCCGAGTGCTTGTGCTGGGGGAGGGATGAACTGAGAGCAGCCACAGCTCAGACCCTGCTCTGGCTCCTCACAAACCCACTCAGCCACGAGCCAGGGCTGGGGTGCTGGCTCTTTGCACTCCTCTGCATGGGAGAAGCTTTTCCTTATGGATCCCAGCGTGGAATTTGTATTTGAGGAGCGCTGCAGCTCCACAGAGCCCCTCAGAGAACCAGCACTGCAGGAGCTCAAGCCTCTGCAAGATCATGGCCAGACTCTACTTTTTGAGCTGTCAGATGTGGAGGAGAGACACAGCACGGTGATGCCAAGGAAGAGGAAATCCATCTCCTCTTTAAACAGCCCCAAGAAAAACTCGGGGAGGATTTCTGTCGCGTGGGATTTGTCCTGTGCTGACACACATTTCTGGTGGATGAAACGCAGCAGGAGAACGGCTCAGCTTTGTCACAGCTGGAGCACAACTGTGGCACTGGCACAGCTCCCCCCCAGGCTGAATCGTTGTGTTTCTGCTCGGCCAGTGCCACAGCTGGTCCCCAGGCAGCGGGGAGAGCAGCTCTGGAAAACAGAGTGCAGGGATCCAGGACAAAAATGATGGGACCGGCTGAGCTAAGAGCATCATTACACAAATAACTTCATCAGCCTGGTGCAACGGTGCCAGGGAGAGCTCTGAGCTTGCCTGCAACAGTCTAGGATCATTTACCCATGAGGAACAGCAGGAAAAATGACAGGAGGTAAACATTTATCTGCTCTGCCTGGAGGCACAGGGAGGGGTGGGGAATCAGTGGTGCTTGGACATGCAGGCAGTGGAGCAGGGCTGTGGAGGGAATGAGTTAAACAGAGCTCCCAGTTTCTGCACCAACACACACCCCTGCCTTGGACAGCAAAGTTCAAAAAATTAAGGTTTTAGCATTTATTATGCCTGGGAAATCATCAGAGGTTTGTCCCAAATCATAGTTTAAATCTGATTTTCTCTTTGTCAACGTATTCCGTATTATTTCAGAAGGTAATGTTGTGTAGCAAAGGAACGTTCTGGATCTTTGATCCTTCCTCGCTGCTGTTCAATCCTCCTGAAATTGGCTGCCTATGAATATTCATATCAGGAAACCATCTATCACCAGGATACAGGGGAAAGCAAAGGCTGTGTGGACTTACTCCTTCAGATTTCTTATCAGGGAAGATGCAGGTCTCTCCACCAGCCGTGAAATTACAGTAAACTTTGAAAGAGTCCCTGGAACATCCTTGGTTGGGATCAACCCAGTATTCACCTGGGTGAGGGAAGAGAAGGGAAGAAAGATCAGGTACTTCAGCAACCTCCTCGCCTGGGATGTTTCACCTCTCATGGGTTATTATTTATCTGGAGTTTTTTTAATCTGGGCATGTTCTGGTGCCAGTTAAAGAAGATTTTTCACCCCATATCCCCATTTTTAGAACAGAACATTTCAGCTGGAAGGGCTGTCCAACAATATCCACTCCAACTCTACATTTTCCTTCTCCACCAGCAACATCCCCCATGGACTCCCCACATTCCTCCTCTTCCAGCCCTCACTTCTGTGTGCAGCTAGAAAACCCCAAAAGTTCCCCCCATTCCCCCTATCCCAGGACCCACCGTCTGGGAAATCAGGGTGGCAGAGCTGCAGGTCCTTGCAGGTGCGTGCTGGGTTGTGCTGAGTGCCCAAGGGATGCTTCATCTGCTCGATTTCCAGTTTCAAGGAATTCAGGGAGCCGAAAATCTCCTCCATGCCGTCGGCATAGTCCATGTAGTTGTCGGCGTTCCCGTCGTCCAGCAGCTGGCTGGCATCAATGTTCCTCCTGGTCCTCTTGGCAGCCTGGATGGGCAGGGGCTGGATGACTTCTCCAGGAGGACCCTGATTTGTGGGGGGAAAAAAAGAGAGAAAACTTCTCATTCCGTTGGGAAAAGGACGGGAGAGATGGACAAAGCAGCAGCATCCTGAAATACACATTGGACATGGAAAACACCCATGGGCGGTGCTGAGAAAACCTCTGGATGCAACATTTCCCACCTTCCCTTGTCCTCTTCCCATTAACAACTCCTCCCTTCCCATCCTGCTTTCTCCCCCAGCGTCTCCAAGAGATTCCAATCCTTTGCTAGGATTGCAAGGAATCTTTGTCCAGAGGTTTTGCTGCTTCCCAAATTCCAGCACCCCTGAAGTCTGAGCCTCGTTTCAGGTTCCACCTGATGGGTTCTACTTACAGGAGGCCCTGGGGGCCCAGGAAGACCAGATTCACCCTTTGGACCTGTGGGACCCTGGGTGGAAAAACAAGGGAAAATCAGGAGTCGCTCAGGAGAATTCACCTGTTATTTTTATCACATCCCAAACATTATTTTAACTGCGGTTCAAACTTCATTTTTGCCCTTTCCACGTGAGGAATCTCCCTGTACCCACCTCCCAAGAAGATGGTATTTTTGGTTATTTTTGGTGTTTAGGTAAGAGAAAAGATCAAACACCTGGAGTTACAGTCAGACTTTCCTTATGCTTCCTACGGAATGCATAAAATGCATAAAATCTTTAACTCTCCGAACCAATCCAACAGTTTTGCAAGTCAAATAAAATCTTCAAATTAATAAAACATCGCCTTCTGGATGGCAAAAAGACACGAAGAAGTTGCCCAAAAGACGAAGTTTTAGCTGCCTGCACAGCAGGTCTGCACCACGAAGTTCCAGAGTCTCATTTCTCACCGAGTTCTTCACTTTCCAGCTTCCCACCTCCCGCTTTTCACGGGCTATTTTTAATCCCCTCCACCCTCCAGCAGCAGCTTTTCTCCTCAGGACTAAGCACTGGAGTGCTCCTTGTGATCTCTGCTGCTCTGCTCTTCAGGGAACTGCAGTGGTGGCACAGAAACCTTTCCCAATTATCACTCCTGGGCTGGAAAGGCAGCGTTTGCTAAGTCCTCTCTGCTAATTGCATTAATTTTGCTGATGAGGGCTGTCCCAGCATGTCCTACACTCAATGAAAACCCCTCAGCCTCTTCCTGTAGCTGTGTCCATACTCACTGATGAGCCTTTAGCACCTTTGGGACCTGGTGGACCCTGTGGAGAGACAAACACAGAAAGGAGTCAGCTCATTTCCAAGAGGAGAATTCAGGCTTTTCTCGCACAGAAAGGGAAATTTTTAAAAATTTACTCCCTTTCTATTTCCATTTCCCCCATCCACTTGGTGTTGCTTTTATTTGCCAACAGACAAAAAGCATTTGTGGCAGAGCTCCACACCCCTGCCCCAGTGGGGACTGGGAAAGCTGCTGGAATGTGGGGCTGATCCCAGCTCTGTGCTCAGGACACCCAGCTGGGCACCCCAGGGTGCAGCACGAGGCCTTTGGGCATCCAAAAAAGTGATAAAAACCAGCAAAAAGGGCAAGAAATCACCGTGAGATTGTAGATATTCCAAAAGAAAGGGGGAGGGAAACAGGGTGGGATGATTTCCCTGTGCCCATCTCCCACATCACTCCCAGCACTCCTGGAATTCATCCAAGTGTTTTTAAAAGGCTCCACTGAAAAATAAAACCATCGTGAACAACATCCTCCTGCAGCCAGGGCTGTGCTGGGCATTCCTGGGAGCACCAAAGTGGCTCCTGAGGGCCTGTGCAGCTCCCAGGGAATTCCAAGATCATTCCTCATCACCTACCGGTAATCCTGGGGGCCCTGGAGGTCCAATGGGTCCAGAAGGGCCTGTGATACCCTAAAAAATAACAGCAAAATAATATTGATTTGCAATTCTGGCCTCAATCCACACATCCGACCCCTGCTCGCAGGTGAGCACCCAGTTCTGGAGGATTCCAGTCCAATCTGGAGCTTTAACTGGCTTTTAGAGCATGGACAAGGAATCTCCTGTCTCATTTAGGCTCATACTTTTAAAAAATCAGCCCTTTAGATGAATATTTAATGGCACCATCCCTCCAAGTGTATTCAACTCATTCATACGACCCTTGAGAATCTGCTTCCCACTAAAATGGGTCATTCTGGAGCAGATCCACATTTCACACGTAGAATAAACCACATTAACACAGAAAATATCCCTCAAAAACTGGCAAGGATCTCCTGCCAAGGCTGCCCATCTCTGCTATGCTGCTCCTCCTCAAGGGTGCAGTGCTCCAAAGCACATTCCAGGAAGGTTTCATGGGATATTTACCTGCTCTCCTTTGGGTCCTGCTGAGCCCTGGGGGCCTGGGAGACCTCTGTCACCCTTTTCTCCCTGCTCTCCCGGCGGTCCAATAAGACCAATTAAACCTGGGTGACCCTGGGGGAAAACAGCAGATGTTAATTAGGATTTCTGACTGGAGAGAGCAAAGGCATTTCTAGATTCAGCCTCAAATATCTGAGTGAGGTGAGAGGAGTTGGTAGCAATCCCTGACACGTGGAAGTGGCAGAGTGGAGGAAAGCAGGAGATTTTTGCAGCAGCAAAAGCTACAAATATAGAAAGAACCTCTGCACTGGAGCAGCTGCTTGTTCCTGGGGGTTATATAAATATATATATATATACAGCAGAAATGTTCATAGGGTGGAGAATCACACCCTAAAACGGGCCAGGGCTCTGCACCTCCACACTCACCCACAGCTCAGCTCAGCACACTCAGGGTGCTCCACCTCTCCTCTGAAGCTGTCACTGGGGCTGGTGACACTCCCCAGCCTTGTCCTGCCAGCTGCAGGACCCCTCTGCAGTGCCACTTGTCCCCCCACAGCCTCTAAAGCTGTCACTGGGGCTGGTGACACTCCCCAGCCTTGTCCTGCCAGCTGCAGGACCCCTCTGCAGTGCCACTTGTCCCCCCACAGCCTCTAAAGCTGTCACTGGGGCTGGTGACACTCCCCAGCCTTGTCCTGCCAGCTGCAGGACCCCTCTGCAGTGCCATTTGTCCCCCCACAGCCCAGCAGGGATCAGGGATCAGCGGGATCCTGCGTGGATTCTCACCTTCTCCCCTTTAGGACCAGAGTCTCCTTTCAGACCAGGCAAACCCGGAGGGCCCTTTGGGAGACAGGGGGAAAACAGAAGAGGAATGAGTTCACGTCACACTCGTTCACCCACTTCAAAAGCTCCTGCAATTGGATGCTCTGGACGTACCATTGGGCCTGGAGGACCATCTGGACCAGGGGATCCCGGGAGACCTTGTTCACCCTGGAAAACAGAGCAATTCCCTCATTCCCAGTGACAGCACTGCTCCCAGCTGGGAATATTCTGATTATTCACCCGTGCCAGGGAACGTTTGCCCTGGCTCTTCACAGATGGCAAAAGCAAAAAGGATTTATGTTCCTCCCATGCTCAAATCTCTGCTGGAAAAGGGACTTTGTAGGTCGTGGAAAATCATTCCTGGAGAGTGGCTGAGAAGACCCAAGACTCAAATGAAACACGTGGGAGATGATATTCCCCACTCCATTATTCCCATTAAATATGTTTTATCTGCTGTCAGGCATTCCAGCACGGACAGAACTCTGGGAAAAGCCATCTTCCAAGCAGGTGGGATACAGGAACAAACCCGAGCTTTCTCAGGCTGGCAATACTCACAACTGGGCCAGGAATCCCACGAAGGCCATCGGGGCCGGGCTTCCCTGGAGCACCTTGGGGACCAATGGGCCCAGTCTTGCCAGGAGGTCCTTCCAAACCAGCTTCCCCCTGGGTGGAGAGGCAGGATGTTGAATTTGTGGTGGGACATCAGCTGATTTTGTGAGATGGTGCCAGGATGTCATGGAGTGGATGCAGATCCATGCAAAGCACATGAAGCTTTCTGCCCCTCGATTTTCCTGCTGCTCCCTCCACCTCGGGCACTCTCCAAACTCCTTCGCTTTCCAGCCTTGCCTGAATTCCACCCTTTGGCTCTGAGCTCTCCTGGGTTCAGGAACATCCATCCTCCCTCTCCTGTGCTGCCACAACGGGATCAGTAATTTCCAATCCCATCTCCATTTCCCACCCAAACAGTCCTGGCCCATCAATGCTGTGTGTGCCCTGGGAAAGGACACGGGGCCGTGCACGCCCCGTTATTCACAACACATTAAATTGCCAAATACAGCACTTGGATGTTTCAAACTGAGCAAAACATTCCCGTGACCTTACCAAGCCCTAACCATCCCCACAGAGCTTGTTAAGGGCTGAAACATAAGCTCAGATTTGAGGCCAGTGGCCCCAAATTCGGGCTAATTTGTTGTAACACGCAGCAAAATCAACTCCCGGCCTTGGCTGAGGGAGATCCTCTTGGAATATCAAGGACACAGCAGAAGTGAAATCCCATTCAGCTCCTACCTTGGCTCCTTTCTCTCCTTGCCTTCCTTCGGGACCAGCTGGACCAGGAGGGCCCTAAAGAAAGCCCAGAATAGATGGAGAACACAATTAGATCCCGCTGATCTGCAACGGTCCGTTGGAATTAGCAAAACGATGCTCCAGCCCCAGGGAAGGAGACAAAATGGAGACAAATATCTCTGAAAAGCTTTTTAAATTAGCTCCTTGCTCAATGAATCCCTGGGTTCTGCCAGCAAGGCAGGAAGAGCAGGAGCACCTCATCCTTGGATTTTAACATGTTAACATGTTTAAAAAAAAAATCCACGGGATTCGCCTGGCAGCTTCCCATCAATTTCCAACGGCTGCGGATGGTGCATCATTTTATTTTTTTTAATTATCACATATTTGACAGAGTATTTACACAGCATTTATCACAGGCTTGATAACAACAATGAGTTTTAAAAAGCTGATAGAAACGCATTTGGAAAAATCCTCCTGAACAAGCAACTCACCCTTTTTCCAGGGGGTCCGGAGGGGCCTGGCTCTCCCGTGGGCCCAGGGGAACCCTGCAGGGAGACAGGGGAGGGGAACAAGCCATGAGTGCCCCACGGGGCGTGGGAGGCCAGAAGAGCTCCCAGCCAGCACCTCCTCGGGGTGCAGGTGGGCTCCTGGCTTAGCCCTTCCCACCACGGAATGCCGGAAGGCAGGGAACAGCTAAAATCAAAGGCTTGGATGCTGCTTTTCCGGGAGATGAGTTATGCTTTTGGGATGTGGTGCTGAGTCTGGATGGGGGATGGATGGGGGGATGGATGGATGGATGGATGGATGGATGGGGGGATGGATCCATGGATGGATGAGTCGAGGGATGGATCCATGGATGGATGGATGCATGGATGGAGGGATGAGGGATGGAAGGATGGATGGATGGATGGAGGGATGAGGGACAGATGGATGGAGGGATCAATGGATGGATGGGTTGAGGGATGGATCCATGGATGGATGGGTTGAGAGATGGATCCATGGATGGATGGATGCATGGATGGAGGGATGAGGGATGGAAGGAATGAGGGATGGATCCATGGATGGAGGGATGGATGCATGGACGGAGGGATGAGGGATGGATGGATGAGGGATGGATGCATGGATGGATGGATCCATGGATGGGTGGGATGGAAGGATGGAAGGATAGATGGATGGATGGATGGAGGGATGGAGGGATGGATGGATGGATGGATGGATGGATGGATGGATGGATGGATGGATGGATGGATGGATGACACAGGAGAGAATGAGATCCTCAGTGGGCAATTCCCACTGGGAAATTCCGGTGGGAATGAGAGGCTCAGCGTCCCTGGAGCTGACACAGAGCCAGGGGCACTGTGGGGAACAGCTCCCATCTCTCCAGGTACTCACAGTCTGTCCAGGTTCACCATCATCACCTTTGTCACCAGGGGGACCATCTTGACCCTAAAAAGGAGGGAAAAAGGAACAAGGAGGTGTTTTTGGGGTGTGAATGGAGCTGAGCAGAGGAAATGCCAGGGGAGCTGCTGGGAATGAGCAGCACAGCTGAGTTTCACCACAGCAGGAAGAGGAAGCTCTGTGAGACCAACACTTACAGCTGGGCCAGGCTCTCCAGGAGGACCAGGGTCACCAGGGAAACCAACCGGACCCTGCAAAGAGAGAATATTCCCAAGTCAGAGATGTTGCACCTGGACAGCCCCAGTGACAACGTGGGGGAGTCACCCTATGGAGTAAAATCCCAATTTCTACAATCACAACCCCACATCACATCCTATCTTTGCAGCTGCAGTGTTTTCACCCTGTCCCAGCCCGCCCAGATCTGCAGCCTGACTACCAGAGCCCCAAAGGCAACACTGGGACTTGCAGCCCAGTTTTTCAGAAATCCATCGGCCGGGTGACAGCAGAATCCTCCCAGCTTTGGGAATGTGCAGATTGGAAGGTTTTGCTTTTGCAAATGTGTGACATTTTGCACAGGAGGAGCCTCTCAGAGCGTTTAATGACTGAAACACTTCACCATTCTTCCCCGTACAATGTCTGTCGGGTGCTTCACATGATTCCAGGAGCAGCCTGCAACCCACCACAGATATCCCAAATCCCATCTGTTAGGAGGGATGACTAAACTCCCCTGCCTCCTCTCCTGCTTTGTGCCATCTTGCCTCATCTCATCCTAAATTCCAGCGAATTTTCCAGAGGAGCCTGCGAGATAAACCCTGTACCACTGTCCCCTGGTGTAAATCAGCAGAGCTCCACTGGCTTCACCAGAGATGTGAAATTGGCAGCAGCAGGGAGCTGGGTGTAAAGGTGCAGCTCCCAAATCCTATAAATCTCCTTGATCCTATTTTGGAAGCTCTGCTCTGGTGCAGAAGACCTTGGAAAGCCATAAACACAAAGTAACCCCACTGCAGCTCCTCTCCATGGGGTGAGCCTGCAAAAAGCCCTGATAATTCCAGTATTGCTGGGAAATATGGTACAGCAGGGTCTTTCCCTCATCAGCACCCTAAAGAAGGGGGCTGAGATCATGGATCCCCAGAGGAGCAATTCCATGGTTAGGAAACTATTTTGGATTTCCACGGATATCTCTGGGAACATCTTTTCATGCAGAGATCTCTGCTGGGCAAGGCAAGGAAAGACTGGGGGGTACTCACAGGGCTGCCTTTGGGGCCATCATCACCTGGTGGGCCTTTGGGGCCAGGTGGACCAGCAGCACCAGAGGGACCTGCTTCCCCCTTTTCACCTCTTTCACCTTTAGGGCCCTGTAAAGGAAAAAAGCTTTTATTATCCAGGAAAAAAGCCAAAACCTTCCTGGTCTCTAATTATCCTTTAATCAATTCTGAGCAAGAAGCTCTATTTGTGTCTCCAAACACAAGGACATGATTTAACAGTCCCTTCCCACAAGGACCGAGTGGTGTTCATGGTGTTCAGTCGTGGGTAGCCCAGACTTGGTGACTAAACGTGATCCTATAAATACCCAGGAACGTGGCAATGTGTCATCAATACCCAGATCCAGGACAGGGCTGGCTCAGTCCCTGCTGTCCCTCCACATCCCCACCTCTCCAGCACACCCACGCCTCTCCCAGGGACACTTACCGGCAGGCCAACCTCACCAGGCAGACCAGGCTCACCAGATTCCCCAGGTTCACCCTGCACAGGGAAGAAGAGGATGGAAATATTCACATTTCTGCAGCGGGAGGAGATTTCTGCTGGCACAGCAAAGCCACCGCACGAGTGCTGCAGCAAGCTCCCGCTCCAGGCTTGGCTGGGTGCTTTACCTTCTCTCCTACTGCACCAGGATTGCCTATTCCCCCAGGAGGACCCTGTGGACCGTCTGCTCCTGGAGGCCCAGATGGACCTCTGGGTCCTGGTGGGCCTGGTGGACCCTGAGGGAAAAGGAGGACAAATTTCAGATGGGTTTCTCAGAGCAATGTCAGTGAGGAAAAACGAAACACGGGAGCCCCTCACCATCTGCCCAACGTCTCCTGTTTCTCCCTTCTCGCCCGGTGGTCCAGGCAGGCCCTGTGGGGGTGGAGAGGATGAATTTTAGCTGTGAACACCTCCGGTGAGCCCCAGCCCTCATCACCCTAAGCCCTCCCCTGGATGCTGCAAATTACCTGCAAGCCCACGGGGCCGGGGGGACCAGGGAAACCTCGGGGCCCTTCGTCACCTTTCTGACCAAAGAGGCCTTGCTGTCCTCGGGGCCCGGGCTCTCCGTCAGCTCCCTGCAAGGAAAAAAGCCTCCTGATCAGCCCAGCACAGACGTGGGGTCACACAGACCCCACCCCAACACCCCCTGCTCGTGTTGGGCAGCAGCAGTGCCAGGCAGGAATCATTCCAGGGCTTCCCAGGAGGCTTTTTGGGGAAAAAACCTCAGGATTTCTGCTAATAGGAGGTGATACTCACAGCTGGGCCAGGCTGACCAATTGGACCTTGGGGACCGGTGGGGCCTGGGGGACCCTGTCACAAAAAAGAAATGTCAGTGTTAGGAGAAGAGTGACGTGGAAAAGGTGAATTGCTTCAACACAATCTCCATTAAAACTGCATTAATTCCCAAAAGAGAGAGGGAGAACAGGGTCAGGTCTCCCCGGACAGCCCAGCATCCCTCAGCCCTGGTGCCAACAGAGAGCAAACACATCCAGACACATTTCTGCTGCAGCAAAGCAATGTCAGCACTCAGCCCTAACCAGACACTCATGGGTAAATCGTGTTCCTCAAGCTCTGAGCAGCACATTAAGGGTGTGGAACTGGAATTACCACAGAATTACAGGGTGGTTTGGGTTGGAAGGGACCTTTAAAAATCTCCTGTTCCAAGCCCTCTGTCACGAGCAGGGACATGCTCAACTAAATCAGAACGGGAACTTCAGCCAAAGACCCAACTTTGGTGGCGACACTGCTCGTGTTTCACAGATATTTCCATGCTAAGTGGGTGATGTGGAAATATCTCAGTGTTCCTGGGAGCTGGAGGCTCCCACTTGAGGCACTCACTCTTTTTTTACATCATGTGGGTATTTGATGAAGCAGAGAAGATGAATCAACATTAGAAAGAAATCAAATTTATATCATTTTCTATTTCCAGCAAGTCACACAACGAACCACACTGGAGAGAAGCAGCTCCAGCAGAGTCCCCTCCACTCACCTGCTCCCCCTTGTCACCTTTGCTGCCCTTCTGTCCAGGCTCCCCGATCTCACCCTGCCAGGAACAAAGGGACAACATTAATTCCCCACCACTTCAACATTCCTGTGGCTGCATCCCCATCCCAAATCCCACAGGGACACCCCAGAGCGTGCTGAACAATGCCAGAGATTTGGCCACTCCGGGTGCAACCAAACCCTTTTCCACCCTACAACTCCTCAGCCACCACGTGATGCAAGGAGCTGCATTTTGCAGACCCTTCGAGCAGCCATGAGGGATTTGTCCTGGGATTCCTGGGAATCCTCCCCTCCAGAGGGGCTTCATGAGAGAGTGGGCAAAGGGAATTCATTTGGAGAGGCTGGGCCTGCTACAGGCTTGGGGGAGGCAAACTGGATTGCAGGGAATGATGTCCATAAAAATCCTGCAGCAGCACATCCCACCCAACCGTGGGATGCACCACGGTGGAGAGGTGGCCTGGTTCCTTGCCAGAGTGACCCCACGCAGCAGGAGCTGTCCCCACCTTGTCTCCATCCTCTCCAGGAGGTCCAACAGGACCTGCTGGGCCCGGCAGTCCCACGGGGCCCTGGATGCCATCCCGGCCAGCCGGTCCTTGGGGACCCTTCTCCCCCTGGAAGCAGAAAAACAGGCAGGTCACACCCAGAGCTCTCCAACCCAGCCGTTACAGCCCATCAAGGTTTTATTCAGCTGCTAATGACTCCTGGCTGGATGGGCAGAACAGCAAAGCCGGTTCCAGCTGATATTTCATCTGTGCTCCTTGTCTGAAACAAGACAAAATTTCTGTCTTGAGGGATAATGAAAAGAACAAACGAATGTAAACAGTGAATACCCAGATCACAGCTGCAATTTCCCTGCTACAGCAACATAATCTGATTTAATCTGAACCCTCTGCCATCTCTGTCTGGATGACAAACAAGACCCCAAGTAATTTTTACTCCCACGAGCCGGTTTTTGCTGATTCTGGTCCTGGCTGCCCCAGCACTCACTACTCCCTGCCTGGCTGATCCTCAAGTTAGGGGGGTTCTCAGGTCTGGACAAACAAAACCACCTGAAGCGAATAAAACAATCTCTGCTTGAACATCTTCTTGCACTCCTTTGAGCAGGAGCCTTCAGTCAAATTTGTTTGTTTACGGGAACCGACCAGTGAATATTTTCCAGTTTCCTCGTCCATAATTGAATTGCATCCTCTCCTCTCAATAATTAGGTGCCACAGAAATTGCCTATTCATCCCTGCCCTGACTGACACATCGGGTAGGTGCTCAGCAGGACAGATGTTCCTCCAGCTGATTCACCAGGAAATTCTCGCCTCTGGATGAGCTGCTGGAGTTTCTAACAAACCAGCAAACGTGGCTGATAAACACTTTTGATATCAACCAACCTCCACCAGAGCAGTCTGACATCACCAAAGCCACCTCTGGCTCGTTCTGCTGATGGGGCTGGCTCGGTTCTCTGCCCCCAGGCCTGGCCTTTGGCTGTTTGTCACCAGGACGTGGCACAGGCTGCCTGTCACCTGTTCAGCCCCCAGCCCTTCTCGCTGCCTGAGGACACGTCGATCCCTGGGGTCACAGGCATGTTTGATAGCAGGGGTGTCACCAACGGGGCACTTGAGCAGCTGACATTCAGCAGTTTGATGTGCTCAGGAGGAGAAAATTCCTTTCTAATTGAATTCCTTCCTAATCGAATTCCTTTTTTTAAAAAATTTAAATCCTGCCTACACCTCCGCAAGGACTGGTTCCACCCTCAGCTCCCTACTGTGCACATCTCCAGCTGTCCCACAACTGCTCATCTTTGTGCTGGTACTTACTGGAGCTCCCTTTTCACCTGCAGGTCCTGGAGGTCCCTGAGGGCCAGGTCTCCCTGGCAATCCTATAGGACCAGCTGATCCTGCAGGGCCACGCTCCCCAGGAGAGCCCTGTTGGGAGGAGGAGGAAAGGAGCATTAATTGCAGTATCAAGCTTCACCCATGCCCAGGCAGAGAGAAATCCAAGCTCCTCATCCGTGTTTGTGCACGTTTGATGGGATAAATGCCACGTGAAGAGTTGGTACCACCAGCCTAAGGGGCCCTGCAGATTGCTTTTTTTAATTAAAATCCCTCAAAGGGCTGGATTCTCCTCTGGATGGTGCAGAGAGCTCAGTTCCTGGGGCCACATTAACAGCCTGGAACAAGAGCAGGAGCCACTTCACAGCCAGCAGGGAGGGTTGGATGATAAATGTTTTCTTCCAGAAAGGCAGCCCTGAGCAGGGATCTCAAGCAGACACAACTTCCAGAGGGAAAGCAGGTGGATTAGAAGCAAAATCCTGGATGTCCTGAACCCCTGCAGTTCCCTCAGCCCGTCACGTACGCCCACAGCTGACCCCACCAAATGACTGAGCTGTTACACGCGTGGCTTGTAAAATAAAGCAACACGCAGGGAGCCGGCAGGAAAATCGGGATAAGGCCTGGAGCTGTGACTAAGCCTGGCCTGGCCCTGCCAAGCCTGTAAATGGTGGTGCCTGCAAGGACAGGGATACTCACGGCTGGGCCTGGAGGGCCTGGGGGACCTTCGTTGCCTTTCAGCCCCGGAGAACCCTGGAGGACGGAAAACAAAGTCATCCGGGGAGGTGGACAGCTGGGAATTCTCCAGCTGGAGGGGCCCAGCAGCTTTACTCACAATGGGGCCGGGGAGGCCTCGCTCTCCAGGGAATCCTCTCAGCCCGGGGGGACCGTCCTTCCCTGGGAGGCCAGCAGGACCAGGATCCCCCTGCAGGGACAGGGACAAAGAGCTGAAGATCTGCAGGCTCCATGGAGGCCCAGCTCATCTCCTCAGCCTCCAGCTGGGATGAGATAAAAATCTTCCTTTCTTTTCCGAATCATGCTCTCCATCTCCAGGAAGGGACAGGCAGCAAGGAGGGTGAATTGCAGTCCCTACCTTGGTCCCTTCTTTTCCAGTCAGGCCAGGAAGGCCTTGTTCACCCGGGGGACCCGGAGGGCCTGGATGGCCCCGCTCCCCCATGGGCCCAGTCTCACCAGTTGGACCCTGGAAAAAACCAGTCAGAGGAAATGGGGTGAGTATTGGCACAACAACCAAGGAAGGAAAAAGTGCAGGATATCAGTTTAGTCCTACAGGATGGAAGAGGGGCCCTTTCAGTGCCACCAGCAATCCCTGGAGACATTCCCCCTCTGGCATCTACTCATTTTGGAAGTGGTCAACATCACCCTCGGCAGACTGGAGGCACTGGGAACCTCTGGATCGACAGCAAATTCCACCCAAACGAGATGTTAACACTCCAACCATTATGCTTAGCTTTTCCTTTTTAATTGAAAACTTCCTAAGCACTCTCGAGCCCTGCTGATTCCTGCTCGGATGGGGCATAAATAATGCATGAGGCTCGTACTCGGTGGCAATTACCGGCTGCCTCTGTGCCCTGCGAGGGCACTCAGGGTGACAAGTGTCACAGAGGGCTCCCCAGAGGCCCGTTTTCAGGAGGACAAAAGCCACGAGCACAAAACCACGGTGTCCCTGGCCGTTGGTGGCTTTGGGGACAGGGCTGTAACTCATGTCCTGCTGCAGGGGGGCACTCAGAGCACGCAGAGCTCACTCGGCAGCCACAGATCACAGCAACTACGCCCAGCAGAGCCCCACGAAATTGCCACAGAACCTAATTTGCACTTGAGAAGACAGACACAGCCGTCAGGGAATTGCCCCTAATCAGGGAATTTACAAATCAGGGACTTTATGCTGCCATTAAAGAGGACAAATTAATTACTTTCTAATTAAAGAGCTGCTCCCCAGCAGTTCAGGGAAGAAGGCTCGACCCGAAGCCAGTCCTGCTCAGTGTAGGCTCACTGAAAGTTGTGCTTGTGCTCGCTCCCACATTGCACAGAGCTCGTGGTGACTGAAAGGAATCCTGCCCAGCTCTGACAGAACCTGGCAGCACTTCAGATGAGAGAGGGATGATTTTCCTCCCAGTGACATGGAGGAGCACTCCGGCATCACGTCTGCTCTGCCCTGACCACCAGCAGCTGCACAGCCCTGGGAGAGCTCATTTAACTCCCTGTCTGCTTAATCTCTTTGAGCTGGGCTGTGTTTTTTAGCTGGGTTGTGTTCTTTAGCTGGGTTGTGTTTCTTAGCTGGGCTGCGTTTTTTAGCTGGGTTGTGTTTCTTAGCTGGGTTGTGTTCTTTAGCTGGGTTGTGGTTCTTAGCTGGGTTGCATTTTTTAGCTGGGTTGCGTTTTTTAGCTGATCTCTCACCCTAAACCAGTTTTACACCAGGGAGGTTGTGCTGAGCCCACAGGAACCACCTCATTTACGTTTGTCTAAAGCCCATCCTGACCCCTCAGCAAGGTGAGCTGGGGCCACGGGAGGGATTTCACAGCTGCCTCAGGAATTTCAGAGCCACCTGACAAAGCTTTGCCTTCCCTGGAAAAGGAGCCCCTGCTGCACAAGCAGCTCCAGTTGAACCAGTGAAGACCAGTTGCAGGGGTGAGCATTTGGTTCTTACCTGAGGGCCTACGACACCAGGGGGGCCTGGAGGGCCAGTCTTGCCTTGGAAACCCTGGTGGAGAAAGGGAAAAGACAAAGAGGTGACACTTGTGCCAAGGATTCCTCCTGTGAGGGTCACACTGCCACCAGCTGCTCCTCCTCTAGTGAAACCCCTGACCAGAATGGGCACACGAAGGAAAAGGAAATAAGAAATCAAACAGAAAGTGGGAAAAATGTCTTTGTACATTTATAAAGGGTGGAACAGAGGAAGGAGAAGGGATTCTCAAAGCTCAGCTCTGCTGTTTGGATGGAGCTGCTGTGGTTTGGCCATGTATATACACATATATATAAAAATCTGTTACACTCATAAAAGCATAGAGGAAATGGCAATTAAAAATGCCATTAATGGCTATTAAACGGCTATAAAAAATCAGCATGAGTTTCTTCATGCTGAGCAATTCTTAAAAGCTATTTCCCTGATCCTGCTCCCCGTTCTGGTGCTGGTTTAGGCTCAGTTCTGTCTCAGCTCAGCTCCCAGAACCTCAGGGGCAGCACCACAACCCGCGGGGGCTGAGTGAAGCTTTATCTCCTCCATCAACATTTGCTGAAAGGAACCACAGCCGTGTTTGTCTCCAAGGGCTGATGAGCAGGGAAGTCTCCATGACAGCTCCTTCCAATGGCATTTTGAAGAGTGACAACGAGGAACTCTCACCACTGCAATTGTTTGGCTCTCCCAGGCTACTCTTTAAAAAGCACATTAATTATGGTTGTTACTCCAGCCTGCTGACAAGCTTGAGGAATGGCATTTAGGGCACACGGGCTATTTTCTCGTTGCCACAAAAGAGGATCAGATAAATCCCATGCCAACGCTAGCCTGTCATGCTCAAATAACTCCTCCATGCTATTCTGGCTGCCTGCAGATCAGAAAATATCCTGTCACTGATGGGGAAATGGCAAAATATCCTTGGGAAATGAAGGTACAATTTAAACTCTTATCACGGACAAATATTTAGACCTTCTCTGTGCAGGACTTTCCTTATTAACCTGAAGAAAGGGGTTTCTTTTTGTACTCTTTGAGCCTTGGGCACAGAGCTTTTAGAATCTGTCACGGTTTTTTTAGAGCCAATCTTTGCAAATCGAATACGGCCAAATATCTCAGTGTGCCTGTTTGCTGCTGAATGGGAACTGAAATAAAGGGAAGTGTCTGACACAGAGATTTCAGTCTTGCATGAAGATACACAGCACTGACCAGGCTGCTGATGCAGAAAGAGCATTTAATTCATTTTTATGCTTCTCTCATTGCTTTTTGGCACTGTGTGGGGAAAAGGGGACAAAAAGGGGACTTCTGCAGCCAGGGTCTGCAGCGGAAAGTGATCTCTGCAAGGTTGATGGCACAGGTTTACAGACACTCTGTGTCCTGGGAGAGGCAAATTGAGGAAAGCTATTAGGGAGAGCTTTCAGACCCCAAAATAATTAAAAGACCATTCTCCATTCATTCCTGCAGACTTGGAGGTTGATGCTTTTTATTCCAGTCTCTGAAGCTGATGACAGCAGATGCTGTCAACGTTTTCACTGCTCCCTCCACCTTGACTGGAGGTGTCCTTGGATGTCATGGAAAACTCAAGGAAGACTCAATGTCAGTCAGGCTCTGGCAGATGAAAACTCTTCACCTTTAGGTTAGTCCTGACCTGAGGACTGGGCTCAAAAACACCTCAAAGCCCTTGTTTTAAAATCAGTCTCATGGCATGTAAATAAATATCAGGTGCTGGGCTGAGCAGTGTTTGCATTGCCTTGCTTAGCAAATGCCAGGCGAGTTAATTAAATTGTGGGATAAGCTGAGGGGAAAAAATGCATAATGTGCAGAGCCTTTTTAATGCTCATTTGCTGGGGAAGGCAGAAAAGGAGAAAAATGGGTCCCGAGCAGCTGGAGAGACCCAGACCCTCAGGGAATCCAAACAATCCAAAGGTGGGGCTGCATCTCCCCAGGGGAGGGTTTAGAAAAACCAAAATGAGGCTCAGGAGCAATGACCAGTCCAAGATTTTTTTGGGTACTTACAGTTTCTCCTCTCTGTCCAGGGTGCCCAGGCAATCCATCCTTCCCAGGAGGACCCTGTGGCAGAAAAGCAGGGTGAGAAATAACATCACCAAGTGCTCAGTAATAAAACTGTGACAGGGATTGAACCAGCCCTGCTCGCCTCAGCTCCCAGCCATTTCACAGGGAAACGGGGGTGCTCAGAACCCTAAAAGCTGCACCCCTTTCCCACACTTCTCCCAAAGGATTAATCTTACAGGAGCTGCTCACCACAGTCAGGAAATCACTCCCAAAACATTTCTGAGGTCCCCCCCAGTGTACAACAACTGCAGAGCCAGCAGTGCTCTGCTGTCCTCCACGTCCACAGAGGGGAAATAAAGCACAGAACAACCACGGAAGATCCCAGAGATCCTGACTCAGTAGGAAATGCACATTTATAATCAGCTGCAATTTACTTGGCTATTTAAAATCTGAAACCATCGGGCTGTTATCAGCATGTCTCAGTAATGCCTTTTATTGGGAATGTCACCACTTGTCAGGGAATCAGCTCAGGCTGGGTGGGAAAGACTGGGTTATTCCTCTGGATGTCCTAGGAGCTGAGTTACTCACAGGGGGGCCTTTTGGTCCAGGAAATCCAGTCGGTCCTTGAGGCCCTGGTGGTCCCTGGGATGAAAGACAAACCAGAGAACTTGGTTACAGAACCTGGAACACTTGATATGAAATATTGCCTGTGTGTGAGCAGCAGGTGAGCACAAAGGTCTGGAAAGCCAAACGCTGGGTGATTGTGTAGAAAAAAACTACAAACAGAACAAAACCCAGTGGGGAAAAAAAAAAAGCAGAAATTGAGGCTAAAATCATGAAAAGTCCCATCATTTCTGGGTTTCCCACCTAACTGTGATCTGGAGAAAGCAGCAGGAGGTCCTCCAGAACCACATCCTCCAGAAACTGCCTGAAATTCTGGTTGCCTGCAGTCACTCTCCCTTCTCCCACGAGTGATGCTTCCACAGGACACCCAAAGCCCCACCTGAGCCTTTCCTGGAGAGCTCAGATGGGACCTAAGGCCTGTGGGTGGCCTGGAGGAACTCTCTCCACACCAGCACGTTTCAACCTGGATTTCTAAGCGGAATTTTCCTTTTTTCCTTTTGCTGCCCACTCCTCTCTGCTCACAGGGCACCCAGGAGGATCCTCCTTGCCAAAAACCCCTCAGCCCTGCAGCCCCACCTCCTCTGCCAGAGCACTGGCCTGAGTCCTGCTTTACCCCCCAGCCCATCTTACCCTTTCTCCAGGAGGACCAGGGGGGCCATCACCACCAGAGTTGCCCTTTTAGGAAGGAGGAAAAACAAGAGATCATTTTAAAAATCCCCAAATCACCATCACAGCTTCTGTGTGCAAAGGCTTCAGATGGCACCAGGCCCACGGTGACACCACAGCAACTCCCCCAGCCCTCTCTAAAAATATTTCTGTGGCAGGAGCAGCAGCCAGTGACAAATGAGCAGCTGCTTGTTTCCCCCACATCCCTCCATGAGAATCCAGGGGAGACTGGGATATTTCCACCACACAGTGGCCTCCCTCAGAGAGATAAATGCCACCCCGAAGAGGAGGGATTTATCAAAGCTTCATGCCAACACAAAGCCCAGACATTTGTTTTTAGATCTGGCAGCGCTGTAGTGACAACATCTCCCAGCAAAAGCTTTGTTTTCACCAAGCCTGGTGATCAATGCTCAGGTAATCAATCAGTGTCTTCAGGTTGGTTGGGAGAAAAATCCCCAATTTTACCTGGTGGCCAATCCTGGCTCAGCAGTGGGAATGCTCAGCCAGGCTCTGGAGACCAGCAGCAACACAGCCCCTGATCCACAGCACAGCCTAAGGGCTCTAAGGGGGTTTAAACTCTATTTAAACCCCAAAAATGAGGCGTTAGGGGAGGTTTAGGGGCTGTAGGGTTGTGCTGGTGTGGGGCTTGTGCTGGTCTTCACTCTGGCCACGCACTCCAAGTCCTGCTGACTCCTGGGCCAACGCATTTTCAGAACCTGGGCACGGATTTATGAGCCACTGAGCTGGGAATAAACCTCAGAGGGCTCAGCTTTCCAAATCAAGTGGAAGAGGAAAGGAGGGAGATGGAGGCTGATGAACCAGATGCTCTCTACACCAACATTTGTCAGGACACGACCCCAGAGGCTCCCCCAAGTCTCACCTTCGGGCCAGGTTTTCCAGTGCTTCCCCTGGGGCCTCTTTCCCCACGTGGACCCTTGAAAAGACACAAAAGGTGACATTTGAGGCCTTTCTGCTGCCCTGCACTGTGCTCAGGCACAGCACCCCAAGCACCTGAGCTACGTGGGGACAACAAATCATCCCAGCAGCAGCCAGGGGCGGCAGAAAAGTCACCAGAAAGATTGAAAGCACATTCTCTGGTGAGACCCAGCCCCAAATCTGTGTCCCCCAGGCTTAGCTGCCGCTGCTGAAGGCCACATCCCCCCCAGCGAGGACACAAAGCACATCCCAGCTTCCTTTTGGCCGTGACAAGGTTTTGAAAGGCAGGAGGATGAAGAAGTGGCTCGTTACCGTCGGCCCACGCTGCCCCCTCGGACCTGGTTTGCCAGGAGTGCCCTGGAATGGAAAAGGAGAAGGGATTAGGAAGCAGCATCACACAGCAGAGGGACTCACAGTGGGGCCTGGCATGCAGAAACTGCCTCAGAACCTCTCTGCTTCTCATCTGCCAGGAAAAAGTCAGCAGCAGGTTCACTTCCACCTCCTGATTCTTGTATTTATCTGAATTTACAGCTCTTGGGTGGGTCTGGACAGTGATCCCAACGCCCAGACAACATCTGCTCTCTGAGGGCATGAATTTCTCCAGGAGCAGCATCTGAAGTCCTTTAAAACCCCACAAAGGCTTTCGAAGATGAGGCCACCCCCTCAGACCACGCAGTATCCCAAAAAACCCAGCCAAAACCCCTTAAACTCTGCCATCCCAACACCTGCAATCCCTTTTTCCCCACTGCTCCTGCTCCTGCTGTGGGGCAGGGCCCTCATCCTGCTGCTCCCGTGTGTTGCTGTGGGGTTTGGGAGGAGTGACAGCAGATTCCTGCTCCTTGCTGCCACTCAGGCCAATTAAGCTGCCCTAATTTACAAAACCTTCCCTAATTGACAAATC
>VZTG01005744.1:96715-119655 GCA_013397845.1 Melanocharis versteri | reverse complement strand
CCCTTTTTTTTTTTTTTTTTTTAATTATTTAAGGGCTTGGGAAGACTCTTTGTGCTGCTGAAACAAGAAGCTGAAAAACTGAGTTCCATTTTGGGAGAGAAAAGTGGGATTTGCATGATTTTGGCCACATAAACCAGGGGTTTGAAAAGCTTAATGGTGACAAGGTGATAAAGAAAAGACAAACAAATGATTTGGGGGTGTTGCAGCTGCAAATTGAGTTATTCCACAACGAACTGGAGAAGAAAATCCTTGAAATTCTCTTTTTTGACTCCATGTGCACACACCCATAAACCCAGCAAATTGAGTGGTCTTAGGAGAAGCAGAGGGGGATTTATCAAGTCTGACTCAACGAGGCTTAAATTAAGATGAGGAGAGGAGCAGAGTGACCCCAGCTCAGCCTATAATTCTGTATATAATTGCTTTTCTCTTACTTCAAATGGGATACTTGGGAGCAAGAAAAAAAAAAAAAGAGATGGGTAGCAAAGCTGTCATTGCAAATCAGCATTTCTGCTTCTCTTAAATTTCCAAGCTGAGCTCCTGTTGCTCATAGAAAGATTTGTCCATGAAAGTCTCTCTCAACACTGATCAAACGAGTGCAGGTTGGTGGACTGGGTATAAAAATGGCAGAAATGGTCCAATAACCCATTGAAAATTAAAACCTGAAATTACCGTGAAGTAAATCAATGTTTGAAAGGTAAAAACTCCTTTTTAAATTCCTGAGCTGAAGAAATGTGTGGCATGCCAAGGGTGTAACTAAATATCCTCACTGCCTCCGTGAAAGGCACAAAGCTCAACTGGAATGAAAGTGAGGAAAGTGCTGATTTTTTTGTCTTTTCTTCTCTTCTCATGGCTTGGTTCTGAGGCTGGGCCCTTTCCCATCAGATCTGCTCCCTCCCCAGTCCCTTTCAGGCTGGATAATGCCAAAATTCAAGCCTAAAGCCCCTCAGGGTTTGTTCCAACCTCACAAATGCCCTGCTCCTGGTACCTTCTCCACTCCCTGGAAGGTTTCCCACCCCATCCCAGATGGATTTGATTCCATCCCAGAATAAAATCAGCCGTGGATGTTCAGGGGTTCAAAGCAGCACATCCCTCCCCTGCTGTTCTACACCCCCCAAAAAAACCCCAGCCCAGGGGTTTTATTGCTGGATATTTGAGAAGGAGGGTGGGAATTCCAGAGAATTCCAGGCTGAATTTCCTGGCCTTCCCTGGAGCAGAGGGAAGGATGAGGATGAGCGTTTGTAGTTCTGAACGAAATGAAATAATAAAAAAAGGGGGGTGGATAGAACTCAAATTGCACTGGCAGGATATTAATGCAGTGCAAAGTGATTTATGTTTGCTGGGCTCCTCTCAAAGCTGTCTGTTAGAAGTCATTTCTATTTAAATGAGAGTAAAAAGGAAACTAATTCCACTTGCTGTCCTCACTCCCCCTTCTTGTCACTGTGACCGGAGCTGGTGCAGAAAATGACTTTGTTTGTACTCTGAATCCTTTAATTCGAGCATGTTCTGCAGCAGATAAAAAATAAATCAGTATATTTAGACACTCCCTATTCTGAGAGAAGGCTGAGGAGGTGGGGTGAGAGGCAGAGCCAAGGCTGGGGGATGAAACCCCCTGATTTTCAGGGTGGCTCTGAATTTTGAGCAGCTTATTAAAAGCACGGAGAGTGTTCTCAGCCATGCATTTAGAATTTCAAGTTAGGTGAAAGATGGTTCTGGCTGCTTCTGAGCAGATTCAGCCATCTCTAATAATTACTGTTAATTAAAGAGCTCTTTGTGCCCTGAGCAAAGTCTGACAGGGCGGGAAGGGTTCAGGTTCTGAGGAGTCTCTTAAAATATCCTGAGGGGAAAATTTCCAGGGTTTAATTGGGAAGCTGCTGGCTGTGCTATCACCAGCATCCTCCTGTCCTACAGCAGGAACCTCATCCCGGGATGAGCCTTTTTGGGCAATTCCTAAGTGGGAAAAGCCTCTGGAGCAGCCACGGAATGATCCCAACATCCTGCAGGAGTTTTTGAGGGGGAAAAAAAAATCAGTGAAGCAGTGGAAAAAGCAGCTCTTACCCGTGTGCCCTTCTCTCCGTTGGCTCCTGGAAATCCTGGGAAGCCGATGGAGCCCTTGGGGGAAGAGCAGACAGACAGGGAGAGGCTCAGGACACGCCCGGGGCAGCTCTGGCCATCGCCACCAGCACCTGGAGTGACCCCAGAGCTCGCAGCTCCTGTCCCTCAAACCTCCCTCGAGCAACAGCAAAACCATCTCATGCCTGGGGTGACCTCAGAAACCCAATCTCCTCCAAAAACAACACCAAAAAATAAATCCACGCCTCATTAGCAGTCACTGCAAAGAGCCAAGCCCGTGGTTGTGATGGGAGCCCAGGCAGGATTTGGGATTTTAGCTCCTAAGTCACCGTGGTGCACATGAAAACTGAACTCCTGGCTTGTTCCTTTCTGATGGCAGCGCCTGGAGAATTGCTGCTGCTGCTTTTGAAATATGAATTAGTCCAAGAAAATGCAAAAAAACTGCCCCCCCCCTCCACTCTACTCCAGATATAAAATGCAAATTAAAAAATAAACCAGCCCCACCACAAGCAGGAAACAATCTCTTGCAGATAATTATGTCTCCAGAATGAAACAAGCCTGGGTTGTTTTTTTTTTCTAAGCAGTGAACATGAATAATAAAACACGATTCTTTAAAAAAAGTTAACAAAAACATAAGTTCCCAAAGCCTCCAGGGCATGTGAAAACTGGGCTGGAGCCTAAGTCTATGGAGTGGAATTCACAGTTTTAATTTTAAAAAAAAGCCTTGAAAACGGCCCGAACGGAGGTGGGCGTGGAGATAAGCTACAAAGGATGTTTGCAAATATGCAAATAGCAGCTTTCTTTTCATTTCAGGGAGACCCTGAGTCATTAGCTATTCCCCTTAATTAATTAGATAAGGCTATCTTGGAAGATAAAAACGCTAATCCAAGGAGAAGGGCGATAATGCCTTTCAGCAGCAGGAGAGCTCCCAGGGAGCCTGCTTGGATCCATCCCGCACATCCCAGCCCTTCTCCAGCTCCTCCCACCGCTTTGGGACCGAAGCCATGCACAACCAGCCCCTGAATTCCAGCAGCTCAGGCTGGGAGCTGGTTTTTACCCATCCCTATTTTCGTCCTGCATGGGTGGGAAGGAGGGAGCTCGGCCCATGAGTGGGGGCTCAGCTGGGCTGTGTCCCTGGGCTCCCCATTCCCTCCCAAACCTTCCCATCCCATCCCAAACCTTCCAATCCCAAATTCCCCATCTCCTCCCAAACCTCCCCATCCCACCCCAAACTCCCCCTCCCAGTCACCTTCGGGCCCTGCCTGCCCGGATACCCCGGCAGTCCCGGCACGCCGAGTTTTCCCTGGAATACAAGGAAAAGTGGGTTAGACCTCGGGAGCAGCTTCAGAGCCAGCACAAAGGGGGGATATCGAGTGCAGGGAGGAGCAGAGCAGATGGGATCGGGCTGGAATTAAACTCTGGGGCACTGAGCTCGTCCTCTGCCCTCCCTGAGGGATTCCCAGCAGGGAGATGCAGAGTGAGGGCTCTGACTGTGCTGGGAACCAGTTGGGAATGGTTGGAGTTTTATTTAAATTAGACTGGGGTTTTATTTAAATTTATTGAAAAGAAACTTTCCATTTCTCCATTTATTCCCCTCTGATCTTTCTATCTGTACCCAAACAAATAACCCCAAAGAGACCAAAGCCTCGATGTGGCTGCACTAAACCCACCTCCCTCAAGCCTCCCTTTACACGGAATTCCCACAGCTCCTCTTCACCCTCCTTGCCCTAAAACTGTCCACACATCTGAGACAGCCCAAAATAGTGGGGTTTAGTGTAAAACATGGAATTTCCACCCTTGGCTCACCTTCTCTCCAGCAGGCCCAAGAGGGCCTGGATCTCCATTGGGGCCAGAGCGACCTTTGGGGCCTTCAGGCCCATCCTCACCCCGAGGGCCAGGGGGGCCAATTTCCCCCTGTTAATCACAGAAGAAGTGTTAATTAGACAGGTGGATCCAGTTTGCTGCCAGAGATATTCCATGGAGCTGCTAAAACAGCTCTGGGCTTCCCCAGGAGGCTCAGGCGAGATGAAATGGGGGAGTGTGACCAAAGCACTGGGGTTTGATTCCCACAAAATCCATCTTTTCCTGCAGCTGTTGTCCCATCCACACTCGGAATATCTCCACAAAACCAGCCTTCCTCAGCTCTGATTGCAGCCCTTTCCCCCTCCTCCCACTTCCCAAATTGTGGCTGGATGTGCAAAGCAAGCCCTGGGAAGTGCTTCACTGAGGGCTGAGCTGGGCAACTGCAGGATAATGATGGGAATTCTTGGGAGATCGGAGCTGCTGACATGGATTGTGGCACTGCCAGCTCCAGCACAGGGGACAGCAGTGTCACTCTGTCACACAGGGGAGCAGGAGATGCTTCCATGCTGGGAACAGCCAGGAGCTGCTGGGTTGATCCCACAGGTCCCAGACTCACCCGATCTCCTTTGATGCCCATGTCACCTTTGAAGCCAGGGAAACCATCTTCACCCTAAATAATGGAGAAGGGAAAAGTCACCCAAGGTGGAGAGATGGGGGAAAAAAGGAATTAAAGCTTTTCAAGCCTCACTCTTGCCCAAGCTGAGGTCCCCTCGCCGCCCATCTCAGTGGCTTCTCCAAGTCCTTGGAGTGCACAAACAGGAATGGAAACCCACCCCAAACCCCTACAGCGTCCCCAAATGTGCCCTGCATCCCATCCTGGCTGCAAGCCAGCATCACAAGCAGGCCCAACGTGAATAACAAGACCACGGCAGCACTGGGAAGCAATTATTTCTGAAGTAGAACTGGTTTTATTTTCACAGAGGAGGTTTTCCACCCGGCTCCCAGGCAGCCTCCAGGACACTGCAATATTTCCTTCAGCCAGGAAGGTTTAATTGCAGATTAATCAATAATGCAGCTCATCCTACAGCTAATCCCTGACAGGCAATGAAGACACAGCTCCCAGAAAGTTTTAAAGTTTGGGAGATCCTAAGCTAAAACTGCTGGGTTTGCTGCTGGAATGCTGGGGAGGGGCAGGAATAAAGGAAGGGTGCTCAGTCCCCTTTTTTTCCCCAAGAAAAACCCCTCGTGCAGGAGGAAACTTCCCAGGGAAGATCCTGTGGGATCCACCTACACAAATGCTCAGAAATTGTAGAAACTCAACCCAAGCTGAACTCACCTTTTCCCCCTTGGTGCCTTTCAACCCACGAACTCCATCTGCTCCCTTGAGAGAGAAACCAAGAGTTACCAGGGTATGGGTAAAGTTTAGAGTGAAGAAATTAAAAATCACCATTAATTGTGGTGAATTCTGCTTTCTCTGATGTTGGTAATTGTATTTCTGCAAATTGGGATGCTCCTAAACGTGTTATTAATTAAATACCAGCTGCTGTCCTCTGGCTTTTGGCTCATCAGGGAGCATCTTATGGTCCCAAGCCTCTGCTGTCACTTGCTAGGTGGGGTTGGTGGTCTCTATCCATAAGTTCTGTTTCCAGGGATAAAACTCACTATGAATTTCTTTTTCTGTCTATCTTTTCCAGAAAAACTGGGAAAAAAAAACCCATTGGGTGGCCACACCAGCACCAGAAAACCCATCACTTTTGAGGGTTTTTAAAAAGGACTAATACTTTTCTTGGGTGTTTTAATTTTTTCTTCCTTTTAGCATGTCAAGGAAAAGCATAATTAAAAATCCCTCAAGAGCAGAACAGGGCTCTGGTAAGGGAGGAAAGATCTAAAAGTTATTTATGGCTACAAACCCAATCTGACCCTTTTTTTTCCAAGCTGGAGGCTCGTGCAGTTCATGGAACGCTGCTCGTAGGAAGCTAAACCTTGGCTGTGGGGTTTGGTGCATCACACAGTCTCTTTAACTCCCTCTAATGTGGAGCAGTTCCACTTTAATGGGAAATCCAACATTCCCTAATGGATCACTCTGTTCTCCATCTGCAGCCTTGCAAGAAACGAGCTGGAATTTTGCTCTGGTTAAACACATCCCACTCAAAGTTTTTAAGGCGGAACAGCAAATGGGTTTCTGCTGTTGAAAAGGGAGGTTTGAGAGGGTTTAGCTTCACCTGTCTCAGTCCCCAAGCTGTGTTTGTATCTGCCAGTGCAGATCCCTGTGGATCCATGGGATTTTTGGGATGCAGGAGGCATCTGCACCTGAATTTGTACATCCTGATGGGTATGAAACCAGAGGAGAATGGGGAGAAAATCCCCCAGTGCCTCAGCAGCAGCAGGAGCTGGAATTCAATCCATGGAAAAGCACATGGCTGAGAAACTCAGGCTCTGCCCAGCAAGGTTTGGGATCAGGAGCATGAAAAGCTGGCTTTGGGTTGGGAAGAGGCTGCTCTGGTTTGTGAACCTTGTTAAACTGTGGCTGAGATTTCCTCTGGTTGTAAACTGGGAAGAGTGGGAATGGGAGAATCAGGAGGGAAATCTCTCCAGAGAGCTGAACTGGGGTCATTGAGCAGCAGGGAATTTGTAACCTCCACGGATAAAATGCTGGGCCAAGACTCGCTGGAGCAGTAAGTTCAGGTGGCCCTGAGGGGACATCTGTGTCCCCAGCAGTGCCCAGCACGGGCTGGAGAATTCCAGTGATGTGGACACTGCTCCTGCATCTCCTTACCTTGACTCCACGGGGTCCTGGATAACCAATGGGGCCCTGAGGACCTGGGGGACCCTGAGGGGATGAAATGCAAACAAGAAAAACACATCAAAAACCAACCCAAAGCTGCAGTGATGAGGAGAGGGTGTGGAAAACAAATTTCCTGTTTCTAACGTGGGATAGGAATGGCAGCAGCCACCTGAAAATAGCCCAGAATAACCCAAAATAGCCCAGAATAACCCAAAATAGCCCAGAATAACCAAAACCAGCCCAAAATAGCCCAAAGCAGCCCAGGGAGCTGCAGGAGCATCACCTCCAGCAAGTGTGCTGGGCTGAGCTGAGGGCAAAGATCCATCCAGCAGGAAAAGGAGGATGAGGAGGGTCAGATAGAAACAACTTGTTAGGAAGGGGATTTATACACCAGGCGTGATTTGTGGTTTGGATTGAAGAAATTCAGGGAGGAGGAACAGGTTCTGCTGCCTCCCTGCATCCAGAGCACCCTGGTGATGCTCACAGACAGGAGAGATCAGCCCCAAACCATTCGGATTTCTCCAGAGGAAAGGCTGGAATTTTCAGCCTCCTGGGACAAATCCAGCTGTGGTTGTGTCCAGCAGCACCAGCACTCCTGGATGTCCACACAGCTGGGCTGAGCTCTAAGCAGAGACTCTGGACAAGTGCAGTGTTTTCTGAGAGCCTGGGCTGCAGCAGGAATGCAGCTGGCAAATCTCCTGGACAGATGGACCAGTGCATAATTCAAGGGCTGTGGCCCGTGGCAATAATCTCAAATATATTGTTAAAGAGGGACTTGGAGGGGGAGGGGGGGAAAAAGAAATCTATTTTCTGCATTCCCTGTGCCACAAAGGATATTTATTTGTGTCTGTCAAGAGCAAGCTTGCCTTCTACAGGGTCACTCTCAGCATGAGCTGGTCTGTGGAGCACTGCTGGCCAGGAGAGCTGGGAGGAGCCCAAAAGAAACACCCAGACAGATCAAATGTGGGCTCAGCTTCCAAATTTCAGCTGGGTTTGCTTCTCAGCTCCTCCCCTGCCCCACATCCCTGACCCCCATCCCCTTGGAGATCCATCTCTTGGCAGAGCTGAGGGTTTTGTGGACACCTACCTGACTGCCCTTCTCTCCAGGAGGACCTTCCTTGCCAGGATGACCCTGTGGATAAAAGAGACAAAGAAAAGAGGATTTTGGTGTTTCATGCACATTTAATGCTTCGGTTTATTTGTCAGAGAGCAGCTGCTCCCCAGGAAGCTCCCACTGACACAAGTGGGCTCCCCCTGAAGCCACCTTGCTTTTCCCAAAAGGAAGAGAGCAGCATTTGGATCCTTGATGCTTTTCTAGCTGGTTTTTATTTTCTAGTTTTCCCCTTCAGCACCTCCCAGCAGAGCAGCACGAAGCATTCTGGAATATTCTCTGCACAGCAGAACGCCTGGGTGAGTTCAGCAGGAGAGCAGCACAGGGATTTTGCAGGTAGGAACACAGATAAAATCCGGGTGGCAGGGAACTTGTGAAGGTCACAAGATGCCCAGACTGGTCAGAGCCCCTCATTAAGTTCCTAATTGCTGGAGTCCAGTCCCAGCTCCCATGACAAGTGCTCAGCTAACCTGCAGCCCTGTGAGACAGCAAAATTCCTCTTGGGATTTGATGCTGAATAATTCAGCATCCCAGAGTTCCCAACGTGTTCTCATCACCAGCCTTTAGAGCCTTTTGCTGGGGTGACAGGCAGTAAAAATCAAAGTGTGAATTGCCTCAGGTAGAGCTGGGAGGATCAGTGAGAAATGAGGGAATCCAGCAAAGTGGGTTTGGGTGGTTTCCCTACGGCTGGGTCCAAAATGGAGCTGGGATGGAAAATAACTCTTGGATTGGGAATATCTACAATATCAATGACCCCTAAAGGGCACTCACTGCACGTTTTTTCAGGATGATGGAAGCACATCCAGGTGCTCTAAAGCCATTCTGCACTCACTGGTGTCTTCACTGAACTCTCCTCTAAATACACAAATTTCCACCAATACAACAAAGAAAATTCTGAGTGTCTCCCACCATCAGTTTCAGAACGGAATGTCAGCCACGCCAGACTCCCTGATCCAGGCTGGTTCAATAAAGGAACAAAATGACAGCTGTCATTTTTACATCAGCAGAATGGGGGAGAACACTCAAATCTCAGTTTGTCCTGTGATTTTAACGGCACCGAGAGCACCAGGGCACAGAGGATTCATAAAACCACTCCTGCCTTCAGCTCCAGGATTTCAAAAGTCCACTCTGCACTGCATCATCCCCATTTTCACTGTGCCCATCTCCCTGGCTGCTCCTGAGATCCCGAACTGATGAGCAGCTCTCGCAGCGAGGCCCTCAGGGATTTTCAGGGATTTTCCAAGCCGGATTTCTATAAATAGAACAATTTTTTTTGTCCTTGGAAAGAGCAACCCAAACCCTGCAACCCTGCCCACCTGTGGGAAAGGTCCCTGTCCATGCACAGCCACTCTGCAGCTCCTCCACAGCCTCCAGGCTGCTTAAAAACAGAGTTTCTCCAGCAGAAGCTCCCCGGAGGCTGCTGCAGGAATTTCACATCAAAACCTACAGATTTAGAGATGTTCTGGGCTTTGCTGGAGCTGCTCTGTTGACTCAGCTAACAATTGTACGGATGTTCTAAGTGCCCTCTGTAGGAATGATAATCCCAGGGTGGGAAATGTCATTTTTCTTGTATTTTTTTTTCTCGGGCCGTGCTCTGCATTTGCATTTGCAGAATGAAACAATTCTCGCAGGTTTTTTTTTTTTTTCACTCTTAAATGAACGCCTCTCTGAGATGGGTAAAAATGAGACTGCGTTGAAAGGCCAGTGATTTTTTTGAGACTGATTTCTAGAGTGAGGAGCAAACGATGTTTAAAGTGGGATTACAGAGGGGGAAGCTTCGAGAATGGAACATCGACAGGTAATTTCCACCTGCTCTTATCACCCCTGTGCAGCAGCGCCCAGGGCAGGGCAGCAGAGCCCCAGGCAGTGCTGGGATGTGAATAACCACTCCCAGGATCCATCCCTGCCTCGGGGAGCTGCCAGCACCCAGAAAACAGAGCAGGAGTGAGAAGAGGGCAGAGAGAGGCCTGAAGAGATGGTGAGAAGTGCCCAGGGTGAGCAAAGCTGTGGTGGGGCTTCCCAAACTGATCCCAGCCTGCAAGGAGGGTGAGTGGACCTTGCAGGATGCTGGGTTTTTCCACACTAAACTGTATTTTTTTCCATATTAAACTGTGTGCTTCTCAATATTAAACTGCCTTTTCTTCCATACTAAACTCTCTTTATTTCCATATTAAACGGCCTTCATCCCAACCCGTGACTTTTCTTGCTTTTACCCCCTCCATTCTCCCCCTCCAAGCTGTGAGGGGCTCAGATCACAACTCGGGCTCCCATTTCCAAGCCCAGGCTCCATTCCAGGCAGGTGGATCAGGATCAGGACCAGGATCAGGATCAGGATTAGGACCAGGATCAATAAGGATTAGGACCAAGACCAGGATCAGGATCAGGATTAGGACCAGGATCAATAAGGATTAGGACCAAGACCAGGATCAGGATCAGGATTAGGACCAGGATCAATAAGGATTAGGACCAAGACCAGGATCAGGATCAGGATTAGGACCAGGATCAATAAGGATTAGGACCAAGACCAGGATCAGGATCAGGATTAGGACCAGGATCAATAAGGATTAGGATCAGGACCAGGATTAGGACCAGGACCAGGATCACAATCAGGATCAGGATCAGGACAAGGATAAGGATCAGGATCAGGATTAGGACCAGGATCAATAAGGATTAGGACCAAGACCAGGATCAGGATCAGGATTAGGACCAGGATCAATAAGGATTAGGACCAAGACCAGGATCAGGATCAGGATTAGGACCAGGATCAATAAGGATTAGGACCAAGACCAGGATCAGGATCAGGATTAGGACCAGGATCAATAAGGATTAGGACCAAGACCAGGATCAGGATCAGGATTAGGACCAGGATCAGGATTAGGATCAGGACCAGGATTAGGACCAGGACCAGGATCAGCCTCCCAGGGAGGCAGGAGAGCAGCACTCACCGGGGGCCCATCAGCACCAGGCATGCCAGGGAGGCCAGGTTTGCCCAGCGGGCCCTAAAAACAAACAGAAAATCAATCAGAGCCTCCAGAGCATCCAAGAACGGGGATTTCCAGCCACATTTCCTGCTTTTCCCAGCTGCGAGAGGCTGCAGAGATGGAAAAGCTGCCGCAGCTTGCAGGAATCAGTTTATTTCTGTGGGCAGAGCTGTTCCAGCATCCTGGGCTGCTGCAGGGCTGTGCTGGCACCTCGCACACGGACAGGAGGCAGCAATGAGAGCTCCAGGGGAGCCTGAGGCACCAAAAACCCGGGCTGCTGCACGGCTGGGCGAGGACAAGGTGAGGATGTCAAACTGAGGGGTCACAGGACCGAGAAATGCCCGTTTTTGGGGTGAGAAATGGCAAATGAGAGGAGCTGCCCCAGCTGGCTGGACTGGCTGCTCAGCGAGCACCTTTTAATTAGCAACTGCTGATTCCTCCCACATCAGGAAGTGCCACCTATCTGACAGAGCTGTCAACGTGCCCCTCCCCAGGAGGATTATTGATAATTCCACTCCAAACGAGCAGGAGGGGACACCTAGGGACACACACACACAGCGTCCCTGCTCTGTGGGAGCTGAGAAAACCCTGGAGAACAACTCTGAGGGAAAAACTTCTCCTCCTTTAAATCCTGCTGGGCCCAGAGCTCTTGGGGGAAACTTCTCCTCCTTTAAATCCTGCTGGGCCCAGAGCTCTTGGGGGAAACTTCTCTTTTAAATCCTGCTGGTCCCAGGCCAGCACCTGCCCCATGTCGACAGCCAGAAAATCAGAGAGGCAGAGGGAGGGGATCTGTGGGCTCTTCCCATTATCATCCCACTCAGACTCCCAAAACCCACAGAAAAAAGACAATTTTCAATCCTCTCCTCATGTTTTACCATAGGCTGCCTTCAAAATGTTTCTCCTCAGAGGGGAAATGAATGCAAATATGATGAATTAGGGGTAAACCGAGCTGGCTTGATCCCTCCTCTGTCTGGAATGAGAGGCATTAGACTTTCATGGCCATGGCTGCAAACAGATGTTGCACATGGGGCAAAGGAGCAGCTGAAGGAGCAAAATGCAAATTCATGGCTGAGGCCAGAGCTGAATTTCAACTCACTTTCTCTCCCGGGGGACCGATGGCGCCTTGTGGACCTGGAAGACCCTGTGAAAAGCCAAAAAACCATCAAAATTAGCATAATTAAGGAACAAGTTACTCCTTCCAAATGCATCTTGGCAGAGTCTCAGCTGAGCATTGTTTTAGTGAGGGCTTCCCCAGCTCCATTCATTCCCAAAATGTCTCGTGAGGGGCAGTAAAACATCCGGAGAGCTGCACAGGCTGTGGGCATTGGGGCTCAGCCCAGGAGGGAAACGGGGATGCTCTGAGGAGCAGGATTCCCTGAGAGCCCTGGGAAAGGCCTGGATATCTGTGCTGTCCACCTGGGTCTGGAGGAACTGGACAGAGGGATGGTAAATACCAGACAAAATGTGATTTGGCCAAAGAGCTGCTCTGGCTGTGCCACAGCCAGGTGAGAGCTGGGGGATCTCACACTGGGAGCATTTACAGGAAGATTTTGGACCAGCAACGTTTCCTCCAGGCAAATCTCTCAAAATGCTGCTTGCATTTCTGGTGCTGGATTCTCCCCCCTTTTTCCCACCTGTGGGGAAGGAGGTTTGTTCTTACCTGAGCCCCTGGGTTCCCCTGCTGCCCTGGGGGGCCTGGCTCACCCTGAGGGCCCTGTGAGGAGACAAGGGCAGGGGTGAANAAAGGTGAGAAAGGTGAGATGGAGCTGGAAGCACAACTCCTGGATCCCCCCAGCCACATCCCTGGATTCCCACTGCCTGGAGACACCTGAGCTGGATGCACACCCTGAACCCCCTCTGACCTTCTCCCAGTCACCAGGAGCTCCTGGAAACAGCTTTTCCCAGTGGGATGTGGAAGTGGGAAATTATTTCAAGGCACACTGACTCCTCTCCAGGGATTTCCAGCCCAAAGAGCTGAGCAGGCCTCTTCCACCACCTGGCTCTGCATCTCTTCTCCAGGGAGTCCATCCCATCCAGCCAAGACCCAGAGAAATTTTTTCCCTTTCAGTTAAATGCCTCTATTTTGATATTCATTAGCCCAGCATGCATCTCGAGGAAAATGTTTCATCTTTCATGGAGAAATAATGTGTAATTCCATCAGAAATTACAATAAATTAACATCCATTTGCTGCAGGAAGATGTTCCTGGTGTTTTTCACGGGCTTTGATAGGAATCTAGACCAGGCTAAAAAGCAATTAGCAAACCTAATCTAACAGAATTTCACATTTTCCTCTATAGAATGTCTGAACTGCCTGTAAAAAATTGCAGAGAGAACTTACCACATTCCCTTTGGGACCTGTTTGTCCATCCATGCCAGCCACACCCTTGGAAAGGATTTAAAAAACACAGCAGTAAGAAAATCTCACATTATTTCACACCACAAAAGCAGGGAAATCGCCATAAAAACAATAAAAAAATCAAAAAGCCCTTTGGATCACGGGGAGAGGGAACGATTTCCTGAAGGTGTTGGTTAAAGCAGCCAATTCCATGAATCCAGGTGAATTTTCAGGAGTCATTTCAGTGCTAAAGCAGCCAATTCCACGAATCCAGGTAAATTTTCAGGAGTCATTTCAGTGCTTTCCCCTTTGGTTTAACCTGCCTGGGAGGCACAATCAGCACCAGGCTGAGGAAATCCTGGCTGGATTGCATCCCACACGGAGCAGGCAAAGGAAAACAGGGACAAACACCTGGCTTGGGAGGCAGGGCAGCTGGTAAAGGAGGCAGGGCTTGTGCCAAAAAACCTGGGGTCAAACCCTCCCTGAGCACCTTCGCTGAGGGGGGAACAGGGAGATGCTCCCCTGCCACCATTCCAGAATCCTGGAATTGGTAAGGCTGGAAAATACCTCTAAAATCACCAAATCCAGCAGGAACCCAGCCCCGTGTCCACCACCAAGCCTCGTCCCCAGGTGCCACATCCACGTGGGTTTTGAACACTTCCAGGGCTGCTGACCCCACCATTCCCTGGGCACTGCTTGACAACTCTTTCCAGGGGAAAACTTTTCCTAATTCCAACCCTAAACCTCCCCTGGCACAACCTGAGGCCTTTTCCTCTCATCCTGTTGCTTGTTTTGTGGGAGAAGAGACTGATCCCCCCTCAGCACAACCTCCTACCAGGGACTTGCAGAGAATAAAATTTCCCTGAGCCTCCTTTTCGCCAGGATAATCTTTTGCTGAGGGGTGTAACATCCCACCCGTGGGAGATGAGACACTTCAGGAGCAAATCCTGAACTCAATTCCTTCCTCATTAAATTCCAGCAGCACCAGGAGCTCACAGCAAAGGTGTCTTCACATCCCAGGAGGGGGGAAAGGCCACAAAATGTTCCCCATTAAACACTGACCCCTTCAGCTTTGGGGTTGGGTTTTAAGGTCTGGGATTCCAGCGAGCAGCAGTGATTTAGGGAGAGCCCCTGCATCAGCACTTCCAGGGATGAGCTCTGCTGAATAAAATCCCACATGCTCCAGCCTCAGCTCCGGCCTGGAATATGAAGGAACTGCTTCAGAGCCCTCGGGCAGGAGTTAATAGCACAGGCAGTGTGTTAATAATGCTCATTCCTCCCCTCAGCCCGAGCAAGGCATTCATATTTACTCAGGTGGGGCAAATCTGCTGCTGCCGTGCACGGACGTGACACCACTGGAAATGGGGGAGACAGCAGACTCCGAGCCACGCTTTTATTTTTTGGGATATCACTGCTTTTCATTGCCCACACGTGGCAAATTATGCAGCTGGATGATCTGCTGGAATGGCCGAGGGGGTTTTTGTCTGGAAGGCTCTGGGGAGAGGAGGTGGAACTCACCGGTGGCCCCGGGGGTCCTGGGGGTCCCTTGGGGCCCAGCAGCCCTCGGGGTCCCTGTGGGGGGAAAAAACAGGGTTAGAATTGCCAGTGTTCCCCCAGCCGGGGTCAGGATGAGAATCACACTGTCCACGGATACAGCAGGGCCCGAAAGGATCTTGTTGGTGCTTCAGCAGCTTCCCTGAGTTACAAACTGGGAGAGAAATCGTGTGGGCACAGATCCTTCAATTATAAACCTAAATAATACAGGCTCAGCCATTTATTCCCCGGATTGGAACAAATCCCCCTTTTGTTTAATTAATTTAATCCTATTCCTGGATTACCCTGGAACCCCCACTCTTTGCAGCCAAGTCATTCCAGCTGGGAAGTTCTGAAGGATGACCTGAGAACACCAATGGATCATCCCAAAAACCTCTCCAGACTGAGCTTTAATCATGGACAATCCACACAACTCAGCAAGGCTGGGAAAGGTTTCCAGCATAAATGTACATTTTTAAAGGCATTGGGTCCTCCAGCATTCACAGGTCAGGATTTCTGCTCTCGTGGTGTTTTCCTTCCATTCCTGCCTTTCTCATCAGATTTATCCTGGCTTTGTCTTCGGGGAATTGCTGGGATTGGAGCATCACACTGAATAAGGAAAACACAGCAGGAGAATTTGTATTCCTGCAATGGGAATTTTTGGAAATCCCAGCTCAGCCCCTCCGGTGCCTGGAGCCTTCAGGGGGGTTTGGAGTGGAAGGAAAGGGACTGTGAGCACTCACTGAGAGCTCAGCTTTCAATCCCAGGCCCTTCCTGAAATGAGGGGAACACTGGGAATCGTTCCCAATTGATGGGCAGTTTGATCTGTCTGCCCAAATATTGCACAGCCCCCTTTTTACGATGCAGAGAGGGCTGAGGAATTAAAATGAAACGTTACAGACTGAAATAGGAGACATTAATGAAACCTCTCATCTTGGAGGTCGTGGGGATTCAGATCCTGCAAAAAATTTGCAGTTTCCAGCAAAAACTGGATGAATCCAAGGGTCTGTCCCAGCTACTGGAGACCTCCTGGGATAAAGCCCTGCATGAATCCAGAGCAGAAACTCCACTGGGGAGGACAACTGGAAGAAAATGGAGCAGGATGAAGGGAAAGCCATTTTGAAGTCCCACCAGCGGTTTCAGCCACATTCAGAATGACCTCTTTTGGCTGAGGGCAGAGAAGACAAACCCCCAGCTTTAGGGTGTGTAAATTTCTAGCAAAATTTCCTGTATATTTGTAGCAAAATTCCCTGTAATGAAACTGAAACCTTTATCTTGGCCATCGCAGAGACTTCTACTCGTGCTGCTGCAATAAAAATAAACTTCCCTGCTGTGTTACCCTCATTTAAGCTCCTCTTTTGTGGCTGTGTTACCTGAGCACATAAATGCTTTTAAGAAGTTAATAAGCCATAAGTTATTGCTTGGACATGTGCTAAGGAGATAGCTGAGTTGATTAATCTTTCCCAGAAGTTAATCAGACATCTTGTCTATAATTTAGTTCCAGCGAGTCTGTAAATGCCAACCCTTCCCTCTGCCCCATGAACTGTGTCCAGCAATTCCCATCAATTAATCTCGGGCCACCACGCTGCGCCTCAGCACAATCAAATCAGAGATTTTGAAATAAGTGATAAGAGAATGTTCTTTTCATAACAAAGGAAATGCAGTCGGGATGAAATCAGCAGCCAGCAGCTGCACCACACACAGAAATCTACAGCCAGCCACGAGCAGAGTTTGCATTGCCAATAAAGTGAGAAATACTCAGAATCAGGGGGGAAAATGCTTTTTTCAGAGTGTTTAATTGACAACCTGACTGTTTGTTTGGGGTTTTTTCAGTGGGATTCTCCTTGAAAGCATTTCTTTGGGTTGGTCCAAAGAATTTGTCCAACACCGCTGAGATCTCCTCCAGCCTTACTGACACCAGGAATTCCCAGCTCCTCCTGCAGCTGCTCTGCAGCACGTGGGGTCCAAACACTGACAAAGTGCAGATTTAGGAAGTTTTGTGCACTGGGAGCAGAATTTTGACCCCACTGAAGTCAGATATAAAAGTTTCCTCGGGCTCTATCCTGCCAGGATTTCACCCTGAGGTTTCTAAGGAGTCACTGGCACTGCACAGCTCAAAGTGTGTGGGAGCTGTGTGGTGAAGCTGCCACTGCCCTGAGATAGAACCCTTTTCTCACTGAAATTTGCTATGAACACTCACAAAACCCGTATTTTATATCTATTTACCACACCTAATTCCTACCCCAGCCTGATTACCTCAATCCCAAACCAGGGAGAAGGATACGGGCAGCAAAAACATGACATCAATCTAAGTTTTACATTTCCAGCTATGATTTTTTTCTGAGCAAACATAATCAATGAGATTTTTTTTTAATTAAAAGAAAACCACAAAAAAATCAATAATAAAAAAAAAACCAAACCAAAAGAACTGCCACCTTTGTGGGAGATGTCTTAGTGAAAATAAGCACAGTGGAGTTGTTTCAGCACAGACACTCTGAAATTGTTGATGTGGAGCTCCAGGATGAGTTCAATCCCTGCAGGATTGAAAGACCCCTAAAAACCCCTTTTCCACCCCAAATCTGTGCCCCAAGCAGTGCTGCTGGATGAGAAACCAAAGGAAAGGGATACTCACAGGTTCTCCTGGGAGACCTCTGGGTCCAACTTCTCCATCATCTCCCTGGGCAGCAGCAGAGGCACGGAGAGAAGCAGCAAGAGACAGAAAAACCAGTTTGAATTCTGTCACCTCACAGGGGTTTTGTCCTTTTTTAAACATATTCACACAGAAAAGCAGCTTCCCTGGAGGACTGACAGAGTTTCCATGCCTGAGGAAGACCTTGGAAGCCTGGGGACTAAAACTGAGTTTACCAGGGATTAGAAAGGCCCTGAGGATATTTCAGAATTCCTGCTGATGTTTAGAAAGGTGGATTTTGCCCCCAGACAAGGGGTGTGGACACAGCTCAGGGCAGGTGAGACAACAACCATGAGATTTAACACCAAACTGAACAGAGAGGCAGGGTAGGAACAAAATCCAGCCAAATTAGAGATCCTCAGATAAACCACAGGCAGCAAAGGGAGAATTCTTCATCCCTTCTCTCCCATATCCTGCTGGATACCCCAAAACCCCAAAATTATCACACGGTGCTTCCCCTGAGCTGCTTTTAAATCACCCCAAACCTGAGGCTCCCTCTCAGGAATCAATCCAGCCCTTGTAAACCTTCCTCCTGTGCTGAGAAATCCAGGCTTTTCTCCCAGTTCTGCCCTCCCAGCTCCCTGCACACCTGGAATTGTTCCTTTTTCCCTTTGGGATTGATTATCTGAGCTCGACAGGGAAACAAACAGCCCCAAGTGGGAAGAAAACATGGTGGGAAGGTGATTGGAGCCTGGGAAATGCACGCTGGCTCCTCGGGTTAAACCACACGCCCGTGGGTTCGGCGTTTGCAAGCTCTCCCCTTAAGCCAGAGCTGTGATCACTTAGGCTGGGCTTTGCTAAACACCTTCCACGATTGACTGAACAGTGTGGAAGGAGAAGTGAACAATCCAATCTTCGATTCCCGCCTCTGTCTGGAATTCCTGCTCCCCAAATCTCGCTGCAATTCTCTGGATTTCAGAAAATCAGAAGTGATAATTTGCTCACTGAGCAGAGGAACGTTTTCCTTGTGCTATTTTTTTTTTCTTTTAACAAAACCTGAGTTTCCTGACCAGATCTTTAAAGCCAAACTCTTTTTCCCACTTCAACTCCCACCTCCTTGCCCTGCTTCTCCCCCAGGGAAGGCACAAGGACTGGGAGCAGCTGCCCGGAGTGGCAGCTCCTGCCTGACACTGCATCTGCTCCCTGCTTCCAGGGGTTCCACAGGAATTCCGAGTCCCCGGGCAGACTTACCCTCTCCCCATCCTCTCCAGGAGCCCCCGGGGGGCCGTGGGGGCCTGGCTCACCCTGCAAAAAAAGGCAGAAAACGCTTCAGAGAAGGTGCAAACGCTCAGCCAATGGAAACCACCAGGGAATGGTGATGAACCAAGGAGTGGATTTGATTATTTTCCTGTGCTGGAGGTCCCTGATCCCTCAGAGCTGTCTCTCTCTCTCTGCTCCAGGGAGGGGAAGGACACCCAGCCTGAAAAAACCACCTTCTCCCATTCCTCCTGCCCCCAATTTTTCAATTATAAAGCAAAGAGCTTGAACTCATTGTAATTTTGGGCAATTTCCACCCCCAACTGCCCCGTCTAACAGCAGGTTTTGCCTCCTGCTTTGTTTTTTTTAGGCTGCATTGTATTAAGGTAATTTTTTCCTCCCCATTCCAACTCGGAGCAGTCCCAGAGAACCTTGCAGAGGGATTTTGGGATGTGAATGCTGGGAGGGTGCTGGGACATCCCACAGGCTCTGAGGGACGTTCATCCTCTCCTGTGCCCATCCCAGCCCATCCCAGTTCCAAGGTTTCATCCCAGCCAGAAGAAAAGTGGGAGAAAACTCACCCTGTTTCCCTTCTCACCAGGCAAACCAGCCAAGCCATCAAAGCCTCGGTCACCCTGGAAGCAAAACCAGCTTAAAACACATTTCCAGCTGTATCTGAATCCCCTTCCCATTTGTTTCCTTTCTGTGTCAAGAAAGGATCGATTTTCTCCCTCAGACATTCACCTTCCATCAGACCAGGGATGAGCTCAAAGTCGTGGATTAAAACAAGGGGAAAAAAAAGGAAAAAACACCTCAAAGTCATTGGGAGTTAAACTCTTCCCTCTTCCCCCAGTCTGAAATGCTTTCCCATGTGGATTTCTGAGTTTCTCTGGGTGACTTTTTCACCTCCCTTCCAGGCAGGTTCTCCTAATCCAAATATTTATTTAATTTTAATTCCGTGGAATTACAGACTGCAATGAGCAAACCGTGGTAACCCCACACCTGCCAACAGGTCCCCCGAGCTTTCCCACCATCCCATCCATCCTTTTGAACCCTCCAAGGAAAAAAATAGGTAGAAATAAATTCTGGACAGTATCTCAATGAAATTAGGACAAGAAGGAGCTGTTTCCTAAATACCTCAGGCTCCTTGGAGAAGAGAGAGGACGGAGGGGGTTGCAAATCCTGGGTGACTCCCAATGCCCAGAGAGGGGCAGGGAGCAAAACCCAGGAGAGAGAAAAGCCCTTTTTCCCTGTAAAGGGGTGAACCACGCGCATTTTCACATTTCCCGAATCACTAAAACAGCGCCAGCTCCTCCCTTTCACAGTTTTTTATCTCTCAGTGAGTCGAGCAGCGGGGTTTAACCTCCAGCCCTCTCCTTCTGGCAGCTCCTAGAGCATCTCCCTGCCTGAGCTCACAGCGAATTCCCTCCTCCTTCCCAGCACTGCTCGTTCCTCCATCCCTCCTTCCCTGGCAGCCCCTCCTCGGAGGGCACACGCTCATTAAAGCTCTTTGCTGGGTAAATGATTTGTGGTCTCCTGTCTCTGTCTCAAACCCTCCCAGCTCTTGCAGCCTTAAGTATCTTCATAATAAAGTGCTTAAACCTTCTAAGGCACGATTCCCTGGGCAAACTTTCCCTGCTTTCCGTTTCCAGAGGAGCAGCTTCTTTCCTGCTTGATAATTCCAGCAGATCGCAGTGGAATGAAGGGATTTTGTCTCCAATAAAAAAAAAATACAGGGGATTAAAATTCCTCACCACGCCTCCATTTCCTCACCCGGTTAAGAGGTGGTTTTTTGGTGGTTATATTCTATTTCCAGCCACTTGTTCATGTTTGTTTTTTGTAATTGGGATTCTGAAGTATTTGTTCTACAGCCACAGCATATCTCATCCAGCACTTAAAAAATGTGGCATTAAAGAAAACAGGAAAAGAAAAGAAAAAATTGCTGTTCTGTCTTCCAGGAGCGTGTTTAACTTCCCTCTTTTAACTTTCACAACTCCACAGGAGCCTCTGGACCACCTCACAAGCTCCTCCAAGCAAGCTGGGCTCCTCCATGGGTCCCTCAGCTCATCCCTGCTAAAAAGAAGGCGCAGATTCCCAAAATCCATAAAAACGTGGTGCTACCTTTGGTCCTGTCTGGCCTGGCATTCCCCGGGCACCGTCACTGCCAGCTCGTCCCTGCAACAGAGAGCAGCAAAGTCAAACACAGAGGGTGAGACTGGGCCAGCTGGGGCTGAGACAGGGCTTAGTTAAGCCAGAGTGAGGGTTTGTTTAAGTCAGGCAGCTTCTCTCGGGGAGGGAAAAATCCCTGCTCTGTGTTTGGAGCAACATCCTGGAGCTCATGAGAGGTGGGAGAGAAATGGCAGCAAAGCCACTTCACTGCACGAGGTTCTGGGCCATGATCCTTGTGTTTTATGGGAAAAAATGATCTCCCAGCACATTTTAAGGGATGCTAATGATGATGGCTGCAAATTGAAATGAGTTTCTGTCCTAAGGAAGGCAGAAGTGGGTCACACACAAGGCTTGCTCGTTCCTTCCTCTGGCAAGTTGAATCATGGTGAGCCAGAGGGTGGTGTGAAACAAAAATCAGAATTAGGGATTGAAACAGAGCAGGATTTACACCAGATTCACTCTGGGGAATGGATTCTCCTCACATGCTACCAGGAGGGGGGACTCCAAACCAGTTCAAGGCATTTGTGCAGCTACAACCTCAACATCACAGAGCTAAAAAAACCCGAGATAAAAGAGAGGGATGTGCAGCCTTGAATTCCCCCAACAGTGCTCAGATTTTAACTCTCCTCCTCATTTGTGTCCCAAATTTTAACTCCCCTCCTCATTTGTGTCCCAAATTTTAACTCCCATCCTTGTGTCCTCCCAGATTTCAACTCCCATCGTCATTTGTGTCCCAAATTTTAACTCTCCTCCTCGTTTGTGTCCTCCCAGATTTTAACTCTCCTCCTCGTTTGTGTCCTCCCACATTTCAACTCCCATCCTGNTTAGCTCCCATCCTGGTTTGTGTCCTCCCAGATTTTAACTCCCATTCTTGTTTCTGCCCTCCCAGATTTTAACTCCCATTCTTGTTTCTGCCCTCCCAGATTTAGCTCCCATCCTGCTTTGTGTCCTCCCAGATTTAGCTCCCATCCCGGTTTGTCTCCTCCCAGATTTAGCTCCCATCCTGCTTTGTCTCCTCCCAGACGGCCGGACAGGGCCTGGCTGAGCCTGGCCTGGCTGAGCCTGGCCTGGCCTCCAGCCGGCTCTTGTGCAACGCCCTCGGTGCTGAGGAATTGTTTGGCAGCAGGAGCCGTTTCCAGCAGGAATTGCAGCTCCTGCCTGCTCAGCACAGCTGCCAGGACACTCACCCTGCGGCCTGGCTTTCCTGCTGGACCAGGAGGGCCTTGGATGCCTCGTGGACCCTGCAAGGAATCGAGGAGAGAGGAAGAAACATTGTCACCTCAAGGGAGCATGAGAGCTGGTGATCAGTGGCCACGTCAGGCACTGCCGGGGCTCTCAGGGCCACCAGGGCTTCCAAAGGAATCCCCAGAGCAGAGCCCGTGGTTCCAAACACACAGGAAAGGGTCAGGATTCATCTCCAGACAGGAATTGTAGGTGTTTAGCCATGAGGAAGCTTTTGCAAGCACGTGGTGGAGATGCATCCCATAAATCATCAGAAAATGGGAACTTTCCCTTAATGCAGGATTTGAGGTTCGGAAGAACAATATCCTGAGTACTGGTGAATTCTCCACACTTCAAACTATCTTTTATTTACAGGACTCCTCCATGGGTGTCTTTCCAGGAAGGGACCTGCAGAGTTTTACACTGCTGGCTTAAAACCGTGTCCAGAGCCTGCATTCGGACACTTGCAGGGACATTTCCACACCAAACACGTGTGCTCACACCTTTCTGCTTCCTGCTGGCACGGGGTCCCTGAATCCCTGCTTCCCAACAGCCTCTCAAGCAGGACTGGCTGCTCCACCCTTTGCTTCTCCAGCTCCCCCCAGCTCCACACTCACCTGAGGCCCCATTTCTCCAGCCTCTCCCTTCAGCCCTCCACTGCCCGGGGGTCCCTTTGGGCAGAAAAGAGGATTTATGACATTTTTGCTCAAGAGAGCCAGAGGGAAGATTGATACCACATTCAGGAAGTGCATTCATGGATCCAGAGCCCACAGGGAGCTGGATCAGCTGGGTTGGCTCCATCCTCACCATCTCCATTCCTCCCCATCTCCATCCTCCCCATCTCCATCCTCCCCATCTCCATCACTCCACAGATTGATCCACACCAGTTCCATCACTCCTCAGCTCCATCCTCACCATCTCCATCCTCCCCACTCCATCCTCACCACCTCCATCTCTCCACAGATGCATCCACACCAATTCCATCACTCCGCAGTTCCATCCCCCCAATTCCATCCCCACAGCTCCATCTTCCCCCAGTTCCATC
>VZTG01005744.1:82829-95992 GCA_013397845.1 Melanocharis versteri | reverse complement strand
CCATCCCCCAGTTCCATCCCCCCCAATTCCATCCCCCAGTTCCAACCCCAGTTCCAGCACTCACCATCGGGCCCGGCCGCCCCGTCAGGCCCATGGGCCCCGCTGGTCCCCTGAGTGCCAGCTGCAACAGAAGGACAAACAGAGCTCACTGGGGGTCTCTTTGTGGCTGCAGTGGCACAAAGCCACCACTGTGCCACCAGCCACACGCTCCTCCACATCCCGAGCCCACAAACCCTTGGAGCAACGTCCACATCCCAGGGAATTCCAGGTGCTGCCCCACCAACTCCTTCCTGCACCCACAAATGGGCAAACAACTCTTTCCCAGAGCAGTTGTGGCTGCCCCTGGACCCCTGGCAGTGTCCAAGGCCAGGCTGGACAGGGTTTGGAGCAATTTGGGATCATGGAAGGTGTCCCTGCCCATGGAAGTGCTTGGAATGAGATGGGATTTAAGTTCCCTCCCAACCCAAACCATTCTGTTATTTTATGAAAGCCCCTGGACAGTCCATAAATCTGCTGAGAGGACATAAATATTTATGACCCCACTTCAGTTGAGGAGAATTTTTTTTTTTCTTTATTGTCCTGGTGGTTCAATTTTAGAGGAATTTTTCCCTTTTTGTTTTTGGTTTCTACTTAACATCCTCCAAACTGAACTCCAATTCAAGCTGAACACAGGGGGCTTTTAGCTCCATAATTAAGGAGTCGTGTTAACCGTGCATCAACCCAGTAATTTCCATGGTGGGAAATGGAGCTGGGCCATGCTTTAAAACATCCCTCAGACAATTTGTTACCTCGTGATAATCCAACACTTTTCAAAGAGTTGTAATTATCTGTGTACTCCAGTAATTAAAATCTACCCAGTGATTGCGCTTGGAATGGCAGAAATATTGCACAAATGCTGGGTTCTGTGGCATCTTTTTACAACACCCCATTAAAAGGGAGATGCTCTGAACCACTGCTGGCTGCAACAGCGTTTGGTGCCTAATGAAAGCCAAATTTTAAGGGGATAAATCAACCTAATAATGCAATTAACAGCAGTGATAGCAAGAAAAACAAACCCGAAAAAGAAAAAGGTTATCCTTGCTGCGGGACTCTTTTTTCCAATCCTGTCATGTCCTGTAGTTCCTCACAAAAAATGACATTTATTTCCCTTTCTGCATCGTGGTTTTCAGCCAAAATGTTGAAGTTCACAAAACAATTGATTTTTGTCCTTTCTAGAAAATATTCAACTTTTTGTCCACAATCCAAAAGTTATGCAGGATTTATTTGGTTTTTAATTTTTTTTCCCCAAACCTGAAAATTTAAGAAAATCAGGTACTTTGGGTGAGGGGAGGGAGCTTCTTTGTTTTTTCATAAATCACAATTTTCAGCAGGCAGAAGAAAAAAAAAACAAAGAACAAAAGCAGAGAGAGTTGGAGAAAGCAGAGGCTTCTCATGAAATGTTTATCAGGTCAAACCCCCTATTTCCCAGGAAAATAAAATGCTGATGGAAAAACGCTGGGCAGGCTGGAAATTAAGACTGACAAGGTAACACCAGGAACATAATCCAGGATATTATTGTCAGCACCAGGTTAATGGACAGGAAAATGCAGTGGCTGGGGGGATCAGGACTCTGTCTGAATGTATAAAAAATCCAACTCCTTTGGAAAAGAGGAGCTGGAGGGAAAGCAGAAAATTCCCAGCAAACTCCTCGTTAAAAACGCAAAAGAGGCAGGTGCCACCCAGGGGGGGAGATCCCATGGGATTTTATCCCATCCAAGGGTGAAATAAATTTGGTTTTTAGCTTATTTTAGCCAAAAAAATTGTGTGTTGAAGTCTGCGAACAGCTCTGGGTGACAAAGCAGCTCCGTCCACACATCCCAGCTGCAGCCAGGTGTGGGATTCAGACCTGAGGGGCTGTCCCCAAATAAAACAGTGTCCCTCTGGGAACTGCTGCCCTAAACCAGCTGAGATTTTCTCCTTCATGGCCAGGATGTGTTCGCAGCAGAATTTGGTCCTTTTTGGGCGAGATGAGGGCAAACCCAGCAGTTTGGGAACTGTGGGGTTCCCCCAGCTCCTCCTGCATCTCTGATTTGAAATGTCAGCGCTCAGGAAAGCTCCCACGAGCACCCAGGGTAGAGCAATTTCAGAGTTCCACTGGCTAAAAATTCAGTTTTATTTAGAACAGATGAGGGCAAAGCCTTTTCCACAAAGGTGCCCATCCAGGCAGGGAACAGGAGTTGTGCTGGGAATGTGCCAATCTTGTTTCACCAGCGAGCCAGGGATGATTTGGACATCAATCAATAAGGTCAGCCGAGGGAAAAAATGTTGCAGGGATAGTCACCGTGTATTCCCAAATAAATACATTAAATTACAAATCTGCCTGTTGAGATCCCTGGGGCTGGGAACAGCTTCCATCTGTGACAGAGGTTTTGTTATTAGGATTTACTGAGGGGAAAACCACACAAAAATAAGAAAATGCTTTGAGCACAACCCCCAGCTGTTCCTAGGGACCCTCAAAATACAAATACACCAAAGCCAGCGGGTCTGTGTGGCCACTGCAACGCGCCAGAGGCCTGCAGGAAATTAAAACCCGCTTTCCACGAGCTGCAGCCTTGCTGGTTGTCAATAAAACCCCAAACCACGCCGGTGCAACCCCAGGTCAGGTGAGAGGTTCCACCACCAGCGTGCAGAGCCGGGAGAGGTTTATTCTGCTTTTCCAGGCAGCTGCTGAGAGGCACCCCGGGCACCCCCAGCACTCACCCTGGCCTGCTGCAGGATGGCCTGGGCTTGTGCCTCCTGGGCTGACACCATGGGTCCCTTGGAGCCAGCGTCTCCTCCTCCACTGAAGCGGAACTGGTGGGAACAAGGTGGACAAAGCAGGTCAGGGGCTGCAGTCCCTCCACCCCCGCCAGCCTGAGCCAGCTCCGTTCAGCACGGCTGCCCCCAGTCCATCCCAGTCCCTGCCCACAAACCCCAGTGCCCTCGGGTCACCCAGCTCAGGGCCAGCAAGGCAGCGCTGCCAGCTCGGCGTGGGCACAATGAGGGGGATTGTGGCCTCGGGGACCTCCCACGCCACATGCAGCACCAACAGGGGCTCTCCCAGGGTGGCATTCCCTGCTCTCCCAGGGTGGCATTCCCTGCTCTCTCAGGGTGGCATTCCCTGCTCTCCCAGGACTGGCATTCCCTGTTCCCCCAGGGTGGCATTCCCTTTTCTCTCAGGACTGCCATTCCCTGTTCTCCCAGGGCTGCCATTCCCTTTTCTCTCAGGGTGGCATCCCCTGTTCCCCCAGAGCTGCCATTCCCTGTTCCCCCAGAGCTGCCATTCCCTTTTCTCCCAGGACTGCCATTCCCTGCTCCCCCAGGGTGCCATTCCCTGCTCTCCCAGAGCTGCCATTCCCTTTTCTCTCAGGACTGCCATTCCCTGTTCTCCCAGGGCTGCCATTCCCTTTTCTCTCAGGGTGGCATCCCCTGTTCCCCCAGAGCTGNCTGCCATTCCCTGTTCCCCCAGGACTGCCATTCCCTGCTCTCCCAGAGCTGACATTCCCTTTTCTCCCAGGACTGGAATTCCCTTTTCTCTCAGGGCTGACATTCCATTTTCTCCCAGTACTTCCATTCCCTGGTGGCCAGGAGGCTCCAGGGGGATGGGGTTGCCTCAGGTTATTCGTGCAGCTCCGGACAAGGCTGAGCTGCTGGAGCAGAGCCGGTTGTCCACTTTTCGGGCTGCTGTTCGAGCCAGGAGCCTTCAGCACTCAAAAACCCCCCAAACGCTCATGTTTTATTCCCCCAAACTTGAAACAGAAGGAGTTTAATCCCCTCTTCCACCCTCAAAAGCCCCACTTCCCTCGGCCTCTCCTGCCTGAGCCGGGAGGTTTTGCCAGAGGGACGCTCCTGGTGGCACAACCTCCTCACAGGGCTCTGCCACCCCTGTTTCACCTCAGCTGCCCTCAGGTGTGTGACCAGGTGTGAGCCTGGCAGGAAAAGGTGAAGAAATGCCATTTCCAGGCCCAGGGCTGGCTCCTGGAGGGGCCAACAACCGTGGGGAGGTGGCCAGCAAAGCTCCACACGGAGCTCCTGGCCCAGGCACCTCCCCAGGCTCATCCTCTGGAGCCTGGACAATGTGCCGAGGTTTTTCCCCTAAAAACTCCTTCCCTCCGGTACCCAAGTGCTTATTTCCAGCAGCTGGTTGCCTCACATCAAAAAAGACATTTCTTTAGTACCCCAGAACGAACAAGGCTGATTTGGGACTTGCTGGTTTTGTGTAGGAGGAGGAGAGCAACACAAAATAACCACTGGTCATTAAAAGAGGTGGATTAGTTCAGGTGATTGAAATTTTGGCATTTTGAAGAGCTGTTAGAGGTTCCCCAGGATAGGACAGATGGCTCTGCCCGGAAATTTGGCTCTTGGAGGTGTCTTAAGTTGTTTCTTCATGGTTTTATCTCTCTCTGTCCAGTCAGAAACAATTCAGCTTATTCAGAATTCAAGAAATGTCAGGACAACGCTCTCAGGCACAGGGTGGGATTTTTGGGCTTGTCCTGTGCAGTGCCAGGAGCTGGACTCAATAATCCCTGTGGGTCCCTTCCACCTCGGGATATTCCATGATTTTTATCATTATCCACCACTTCTGGAAATTTTAACCTGCGTGTCTGTGCTTTTGACCAGTGAAGGAGCTCCAGCGCCTTGCAAAAAGTCAATTTACAACAGGAGCCATCCAGACCCATCTTTTACCCCAAGGAAAACGTGTCCTTGGGGTAAAGGAGATGGGAGACTTCTGCAAGAAGGGGCATTAAACAGCAACAAAACCGAGAAATCTGACTAATTTTTATCTTTTTTTTTCAGTTCTGTTTGTACTCACAGGCAACATAAGCATGGTCCCTGGTGGTCCTGGCAATCCATCTGCTCCTGGGAGACCTGGGCGCCCAGGTGGCCCCTACAAGAAGAAGAAATTAAAATAAACATCTAAAATATCATTTTGGTTGTGCCCATGCATTAACAGCTGTGGTTATGTCACGATATTGTCATGACAGGGATGGAGCTGGTGGGCATCCCAATTTTTCTCAAATTTTCTTAATTCCCTCCTCCTCCATCCTGCCCCCCACTATTTCCAGCGTCTGCCATGTGCAATTTTGGAGTGAGCAATCCAAGCCCCTGCAATGCTCCAAGTTACAGAATCGAAGTTTAATTGGATCTGTAAAAACCTGTTTAAAAAAATAAAATAAATGAACCTTCCTAACTCAGGGTCAGTGAGAGAGAAATGGAGGAAGATAAATTCATTCCCGCACACATTCAATCAGCTGGGTCATTCCATTTTTCTCTCTTCCGTCTGTTTATTTTTTTTTTTTAATATTTTAGTCTTTTGAGGCCCCTTCCACCTGCAGTGGAGTGATCCTGTCAGGAGCTGTAAATCAGCCCAAATCCATGGATCTCACGGAGCTGTGCTGATTAACATGCTGATCTTTAACTGGCACTAAAGCAAGGAGGGGGCAGTAAAAGATCTATTGATGAAGCCATAAATACTCAAATATGGCCAATTTTCCTCGGCAGGAAGTTGGGGTTAACCCAGATTTACTCCTTATTCCAGTGATCCCATATGCAAATGAAGGTGACATCAATGTGTTTGGCTAATTGCAATTTTCACAGCAGTTTAAGGCAACTTGACCACATCCCAGCAAGGCCAAGAAAAGCCTCAGTGCTCGTTTTGTGGCCAACAGCTCAGGATTGAGGACTTGGATACTCCTTTATCTAGGAAACACCAATAATAAATCAATTTCTAGAGATCCACTGCTCTTGGAAGGGCAAGCAATGAACATTTTTGTAGTTCTCGCTCTCCTCAACCTGCCTGCAGCCTGTTCAGACCCCAGAAAAAAACGTAAATACAAAATTCTGCCACAAATCTCAGGCACGGTGACACCAAAAAACCAGGAAGTCAAAAGGTCACCCCACAAGGGAGGTGGGTAAAGGTAGGAAAGGGAGGAGGGAAAGACAAGTAGGTAACAAAGTGCCTAAAAATCAGAATATTAAAAAAAACCCCAAGCTAACAGAAGATTAAACCAAAAAATTTGGTGCATTATCCACCCTTCCAGCAAGATCTCTCCACCCCACACCCCCTCTGCTCCCTCCTCTTCCACGTCCAACTTCACAATTCCCTCATTCCCTCCGCCTAAGAAAGGAACCCAAACCATTCATGCTGAAGTTTCCAGCACTAAATTAGAGTCCATTGAAGCCCTGGAGGGGCTGAGGAGCTGCCCCTGGCCCAGGCTGGCCAGGGCTGTGGTGTCCCAGCAGGGCTGTCCCTGTCCCCAGCCCCACAGGGACAGGGCAGAGCCCAGCTCTGCACCGTGACCAGCCTGGAATAACAGCGCTGCTCCCAGGGATGGATCAGCCCAAAAACACCGGGGAAAATCCCAGCAGTGTCCATGTGGGACTGCAGAACACTCCAGCATTTCCATTTTTCCAGGCAGGCTCGTGGTGGGACATCCACAGTTCGCTCAGCCTGGCCCTCACTGGAGTCCTAAACCCTCCTGAGACCCCGTCCCAGACCCATCTGTTGGAGCAGAAATGGCACAAATCATTTAGGCCAGGCTTGTTTTATAGAATAAACTTTCTTTTCTCTGCCTCTCCTCCTTCAACTCCAGCCCTGCCTATGATGGAGCAGGGCTGAGCTTGTTTATCTCTCCTGACAAGTGTTGATGCAGTGCTTTTATCCATAAATGCCTCTTTTTGTTCCAGGCTGGGTGTGGGAGGTCTTTTCCTGGTGGAATGGACCAGCAGGGGATGGGGGGGGGCAACGGAACGGAGGAAAATCAAACCCATAAAGCACTTTGGAAACTTAAATTCATGAATGCCTGGAAGAAATGCAGCCTGCCAGGGTCGGGGTGTAAATCTGCGTGGCTCTGGTTATGGAAATGGGGATTTGCTGATATACAGCAGCCAGGGGTAGGGACTTCAACTTGCATTTGGTGCAGTGCTGGAAAATGCCAGGCTGAGAGCGAGCCCTGGGGCAATATTTCCATGGAATGGTTAAACTGAAACCCGGGGGTGTTTTGTGTGGGAGCTCCTCCCGTGGCAGGCAGCGAGAGTGGGACCGGCAGCCCACGGTGCTGAGCCTGAAAATTCACCAAGTGTCTCTCTCTCCCTGGTTATTTTTCAGCCCCGGACAGAGAGTTACATAATAGGAGATGCTTCTTGCAGTTTTGGGGGGCTCCTAGTTAAAAAACAGCTCCCTGGAAATATTCAGAAGCAAAATAAGGATTTTTAGGGATCCCGCCGCGCTTCTGAGGTGCAAAACTGTCCCCACGGGAAACAGTCCTTTGGGATTCAGTGACTGGATGGTTTTGGAAGGTGAAGATATTTCGTGGCCAGCCTTCCCCCGAGGCGTGCTGCCCCCCCAGAGCACCCAGCCACCCCGAATTTCCAAACAAACAGTGGGGTGGGTGAGGGAGCTGCAGTTTGCTCTAATGCTGCAGCTCATCCCCTTCAAAACAACACATTTGCCCACTTCCTTCCTCGCAGTCTGGAGCCCCCGTGGAACAGCTCTGTGCTCTCCTCAGTGCCATATTTCCTTCTTCCCACCGCTCCAGGAAAGCTGCCTAAGCCATCCCAAAGCATCCTGAGCCCTCTGGAACCTCCCACACCCAGGCTGCTCCTCAGCTCTGCCGCTGACACAAACTCCTCTGTGCCTCCTGAAATTGCTGCCATCGAGGGAGAAGCTTCAAATAAACAAAGCTCTTTCCTTTTTTATAATGAACAAGCCAGAGCTAAACGAGTGTTGGCCAACATTAACGGAGCTGACTATTGTTGGGCTATTAATTCATTGCACCTGCCTGATTGCAGATCAAAAATCTCTCTATCAATGCAGGCAGGGAGAGCGTTCCTCACTGTACACAGGGAAGGGTCATGTAAATTCATGAGCTACACTCAGGGTTAATAATAAACAAATTAAAAGAGGAGCAGCTCTAATTGCAAAGGAGGGTTTTAATCCAGTGGCAGCTCCTGGCTCTGCGAGTTCATCACTTATCTCTGCACACTGTGCTGGGTTACACTCTGTTCTGGACACTGGCAGGAGCAGGATGTGCAGCCTGGGCTGGAATGCAAATGATTCCTTTGGCTGGAGGGTGTGGAGCAGCAGCAGCAGCAGGGACAGAGTGTCTGCTGCTGCTTGGCTTTGCAGGGCTGCTCCAGAGGAGCCTGGCCAGCAAATCCCTGCATCTGCCTGGACAAATGACAGAAACAGAGCCCCTTGTTCCCAGGGTCAGCACGCAGCCTGCCAGGAATGCAGGAGGAGAAGGGCGAGCTGGGCATCACGCAGGGCTCAGGCAGGATGGAGAGAACCAGGAAAGGGATGGAGACAACCAGGAAAGGGATGGAGACAACCAGGAAAGGGATGGAGACAACCAGGAAAGGGATGGAGAGAACCAGGAAAGGGATGGAGACAGCCAGGAAAGGGATGGAGACAGCCACGAAAGGGATGGAGACAGCCACGAAAGGGATGGAGACAACCAGGAAAGGGATGGAGACAACCAGGAAAGGGATGGAGACAACCAGGAAAGGGATGGAGCCACAGGGAAAAACAGCACCCTGGGAACATTCAGAAGCCAAATAAGGATTTTTAGGGCTCATCCTGGACCACTGTGAGCTGCAAACCATGCCCAGCTCTCCCACCCTCTGGGGATTGCGGCTCCGAGGCTGCAGAGCTCCTTGTGCAGTGCCACAAGGGTTAAGCCAGGCCTAGGAGCAGCGGCCCCCTCGGGCTGAGCCTGGATTGACTCTCCGAGCTGGCAGGCAGCGATCGATGGAGCACAGGCAGGGCTCCTCGTCCTCAATCATGTCACAGCCACCAGAAATGTTATTGCTGCTCCGTCAGGAAATACAGCAGCACTGCAAACCAGGGGAGGGGCTTCCCAGCACTGCTCCAGGGGAAAAGCGGGAGTGCAGCAGCCACGGGGCTCCAGCCAAATCCCCAGGGAGCAAGGAGGCAACAAAGAACCGGACCCAAAAAAAATGCAGCGCCCAGGTTGGGGACAGTGCCACGAGAATGCCCCAACACCTCAGGAATCGCCTCAAATGCACCTTCAAACCTCAGGAGACACCTCCCAGCACAGGCCTGCAGTGGTTTTATCTCTCTCAGTGGCTGTACTTTGCCATGTGGGTACATCAGAAGGAAAAGGGGACATGGCCATCGCAGAGGAGGCCACAGCAAACCTCAGGCACTACTGCAGCACTAAAGCGAGGCCAAGGGGAGATCACTGGGAGCACAGAGATCCTGCTCTGATCTGCAATGGAGTGAATTCTCCCTTCTTTATGGGTCTTGGGTTACTCAATTAAAAAAAAAAAAAAGCAATCAAGGCCACAAGCACTGAGCTGTATTTACAACAACAACCAGTGGTGTGAAGACACATCAGACCAGCACCACACCCCTGATCCAGCCAGACCTTCCCCTCTGGACTTGGCCACTGCCTTTTTTCCCACCTTGTCCAAGCCAAAAAAATCTGCCAGGAGAGTGGGAAGCCCTACAAACACACAGAGTCTGAGTCTGGTCACCCCAGTTTATTCTTCTGGGCATCCAGGATGCAAATGGGATGTGGTTCCCCACCTGGGAATCAGCTGTTGGATCCATGGAGGATCAATGGGCAGGGAGCTGCCTTATCTGCCAGGAAAACTGCTCAGCACCTCGGGGATCAGATTAGGGAAGTGTTTGCTGATAAGAGCTCCCTTCCCCGGAGAGGTGTTTGCATTTGCTGGGTGGCAGCAGTGACAGCAGTGACAGCAGTGGGATGTTGTGTGCTCTGGAGCATCTCCCGGGATCTGTGGCACTGCTGCTCCCTCCCTCCTGGGCTTTCCAGGGAAAACACACCTCAGACCGAGCCTGCCTGCACAAACACACCTGCAGGGATGTTGTTTGGCCCTTCTGGTGGAGCCTGGAGGGAGCAGCAGAGCTGCAGAGGCTGCTCTGGACACAGACCTGACTGCTCCACACCGAGATGCACCAAGGCACCAACCAAGCTCCAAACCCCACTCGTTTTGCTCCCCACTCAGGCTGAAATCCATGGATTTACTCGTGTGGGATGACTGCCCCGTGCCAGCTGCACCCTCCTGCAGCCCTGCTCTGCCCAATCCTGGTGCTCCATCCCCCCAAAATCCAGCCTGGCTCACTGGGCACCCCTCTGATCTCAGCCCAAACTGAGCTGCCCCGGCAGCCCAGGCTGAGCCACCTCAGGCTCTGTGCAAAGCCAGGGCCTTGTCTGTGCTAGGGGGAGTTTTCCATGGGATGCCAGGCCAAAATTCCTGCTGGAGCAGGGCAGTGGGCAGGTCCCTGCTCACCTGGCAGGAGGAACGGGCTGGAACAGGGGGTGAACAAAAGGAGCAGCCCCAGGGTCACTGCAGAGACAGCTCAGGCAGTGAGGACAGCAGGGTTGAATTTTTGGCATTGCCAAGGACATGGATTGCTGCTGGGATGGTGCTTGTGAACTTCCTGGCCTGCAGCTCGAGTTCAGCAGCTCCCAGAGCACAGATCACTGCTGACCCCAGGTACACGACCCTGGCAGAAATGCAGTGCTGAAGGCTCAGATTTGGGGTCAGCATCCCCAAAAGCACTTGGGAGCAGCTGCCTTTGAGGAGCCATCCCCAAGCTGGAGGCTCTGCAGCAGCACTTCACAAAGCAGAGGCTGCCAGGGACAAAACTGAATTACAGCAACATCCAAACCTGAGTTATGGCATTGCTGGAGAACATAAATCAGTGCCTGGTGCTCTGGGACAGACCAATAACCCGTGCAGGGAAAAGGGGAAGTGCTGCACAAGAGCTCCTTTCCCTCTGGGAGCAGCCTGGGACACAGAAAAGCCATAGGGGAAAGACCCTGGACCATCCTGGGCCCAAGCAAAGCCAAACCCTCTGCCAGGACTCACAGGAGCAGCTGGAATGAGGGTGCAGAATCCCAGCTGAACTCCATTCCCCTGTGCTGAGGACTCTTTCTGTGTTTGCCCCTCCTGTTTTCCCAGTGCCACACTGGGAGGAGCAGCCAAAGGGCACCAGCAGAGAGCAGGAGGTTTGCAGCCTTAAAAATCGGTTTGAAAACTGGAAAATGGCTTCTATATTTGAGTAAAATGGCTGTTTCCCAACCCTTTTTTCCCCTGGATGCAAAGCTCTGCCCTGTACCCCACCACGAGCTCCTTTGGAAATTGCTCTTGCAGGATGAACAGGATTTTAACAGGATTTTAAAGCTCTAGGGATACTCCACAGCCCCACTTCGCCCACACAAACCCACCCAAAACTCCAGAAAACCACGGCCACTCACCCTTTCCCCTGGGTCACCCATTAAGCCCACGGGTCCAGTTGGTCCTGGAGGTCCTGGAAGGCCCTGGGAGAGAAAAAAGGGGAAAAAAACCTAAGCCACGAAAACGCGTTATTATTTGCAGCAGATTTCTACAACGAGCAGGAAAAGATCTCGAGCTCTCTGTTTATTTTTGCACCAGAAAATCCACCCCGAAGCTCTCTCTCATGGTGCACGTGTGTGGCAGATGGGAGCAACAGAGCCCAGGGACAGCATCCCACACCCAGAGCAGGGGGAAAATGCCACTTACTGCTGGGCCTTCGGGACCAGGGGGGCCTTCCACCAGCATTCCCTGAGCAAGAGGAAGGGAAAAAAGTGGTTAGACACATCCTCCAAGTCATTTTGCCCACAAGGAAAAGCCCAGTGCTTGATTTGTTCTTAAATATTTCAGCTCTTGCTGCTGCACGGAGATATCCCAGAGGTGAAGGTTTCCACTCCCTCTGGATGGCTTCAACCAGAGGTGCAGAGGATCATGGAAAAGCCAAATAATGTGTATTTAAATCCCACAGAACAGCCCTTAGCCCCAGCATCAGCCCCAGCACAGCATCACCTTCCCCACCACAACCTTCTCCCTTCGCTCAGAGCCAGGGAAAAAGCAAATCCTGGACTTTGTCCAGCCTTGATGGTGCTGGAGCTTGAGGAAAAAGCTGTTCCCAGCCCTAAACAGCTTAACAAGGAGCTAGCAATCAAACTGCAAGGTGTTTTTTAAATGATTCTTTCCAGCAGACTGCATGCTGTGATTTCCTCTGTGAACGTAGGGAATCACTGTGTGGGAAAAACGCTGGGATATTGTTACTCCAGCCTCTTCAATCTAAATATTTTGTCATAACTTTAGATCAGATCTATCACGCACTCAGGAAAACTGAGGTTTGGGGGTGGTTTTTTTTTCCCTCATGAGTGTGTAAGAGGCAGGAAAGAAACCTCCCAATCCACCTGGAAAATGCTTTCCAGGAGGCATCAGGGTGATGTTTTGGGAAGAGCTCTGTCCCTTTTATCTCTGGATCAGAGATAAAGCAGCACCCAGGCTGAGTCAGCAATTCCCAGCTCACCTGTAGAAAAGAGGGAAATTCCTCCCAAGGGATGAAATCCCATAAAAATCTGTGGATGAGCAGTTGGCTCCTGTGGGAGAAGCCATGCAGGGACTGCTTTGGGGTCACCCTAAACTGTTCTCAGGCTCTGGTGCCAAAAGCCTCAGCTGACCCCGCTCCAACCGAGCTGAACGAATCTGAAATGTCTGCAGGAAAATCCAGGCATTCCTGCCCCAAAAATCACACTCCCTAAGCCCAGAGCAGCCAAAAATAACCTAAAACAGCCTGCCACGACCCAGCCCTGCTTCCACCAGGGTTTCTGCACCAAAAAACGCGTGGCCAGCTCTATTTTCTGCCTTTCCTGGTGGCCAGGGTGTTTAAAATCCCAGAGAAGATCTGGCTCCCACTGCAGCTGGATGTGTGAGGGGAAATGTGCTGCTGCCACCACAGAAGAGCCCCTGCAGTTCCTCACCAGGGAGGAATTCAGGTCGTGGCCTCCACCCCGGGCCCACTGCAGGTGCAGCCATGGAAATACTTCACTGGCTGGGAGTTAGGGGGGAATTCCACGTGCCTGTCCTCCAGCCTGCAGGGAAACCTCAGAGACACCCCAAAATCCCTCCTTGCTGAGATCCCAGCACATGGACACCCCAAAATCCATCCTTGCTGAGATCCCAGCCCATGGACACCCCAAAATCCATCCTTGCTGAGATCCCAGCACATGGACACCCCAAAATCCATCCTTGCTGAGATCCCAGCACATGGACACCCCAAAATCCATCCTTTCTGAGATCCAATCATAGGGACACCCCGAATTACAGCCTTGCTAAGAGAC
>VZTG01005744.1:67104-82798 GCA_013397845.1 Melanocharis versteri | reverse complement strand
TCCTTGCTGAGATCCCAGCACATGGACACCCCAAAATCCATCCTTGCTGAGATCCCAGCACATGGACACACCAAAATCCATCCTTTTTGGGGACCAGTGGTGGCACATTTTGGGGTGACAGGTTCTAAAACAGAAATTAATCAGGGTGCAGAGAATCCCAGCCCACACAGGAGGTTTTTGGGGTGCTGGTGTGAGCACACACAGCAGCAAGGCTCTGCTTCCCAGGACACTCCTCCCCAGGGGGAAGGGTCGGGGATAATCAGTCCATTTGGGATGCAAACAATCCTTGGCATCTTCCCGTATTTATCTGCTGGTTTATGTCGAGCTCTGGCCTCGGGGACATCTGGAGATTCTCCTGGGCAGGAAACCTCCAGTGTTTCCATGGATGTTCATCAATGGGAGCGATGGAAACGAGGGAGGGTTTTAGGGACAGCACCAGTGGGGTGATCCCATTGAGGGGGGCAAACCAACCATGGATTTGGGATTGTCCCAGGGGAAAACAGGGCAAGGTTCCCACTTCAAACACCACCCACAAGTGAAGCCAATGAAATGCTGTTGCAATGCAGAGGTGCCGAGCAAACCCTCCCAAAGGTGAGCACCAGGGTCCCCCCAAAAGCACAGAGGGCTCTGAGGAGGTGCCAGCAGCCTGCTGGTCCCACAGCTGGGATATTTGGGATCCCTGCATCCCTCCTCTCCATCCCTCCTGCCCCTGCCCTGCCCTGCTGCCTCCAGCAAGTGTCAGCACAGAGCAAGGATTGAAGGACAGCCGGCTTTGAACGGGAAGGAGTAAAAATCCAGCAGAATCCAACTTCGTGCTTGGGTTTTATTTCCCTTCTCCTGCAGCTCCCATCGAAAATTTTAAAAAAAAAAGGAGCTAAAGAGCGCAGCAAATCCGAATTTCCCTGCTCAGGAGGAGCTGCACGGAGAGGGACAAGGCAGCATTTGGTCTTGTTTACTTTCTGGCAAAAGCCATCCATGCTCCAGTGTTTTGAAAGAGCAAAGGCGGCCAAATTCTTTCTGGATGATTAAACTTAACTATTTGGTTCGCTTTGTAGCTTTTCAGGCTGGGTTTCTGCCATCATCTTCGTGGGGTTTGGCTGCCCCCCTTCCCTTCCCACCCCTCTGATAAGGAAATCGCTGGCTCCTCCTTTTGTTTGCAGAGCGAGAGACCCAGAAAGGAAGAGGAGGAAGGAAAGGTCAGGAATGTTTTTATAAGGGACTTAATTGGAGTTTTCAAGCCACGCTACTGCACCCCAGCTTCTCCCTGGCTCCCCTCCCCAGTACCGGCAGAAATTTCGGGTGAACGAGGAAAAGGAGGAAAAATGCAAAGGAAAAGAATGGATTCAGAACGATGGGAAGCGCTGGGTGCTGTGCTGGCCCCGAGCCAAGGAAAATGAGGTTAATTGAGCTGCGGGCGTGCAGCGAGCAGGAGCTCAGCCCTCGGGGACAGGTGGGTGCAAGGAGCTGACCCCCAATTCCAGCCTGGGGACGAGCAGGAATGGGGGTACCCGGGCACCCAGAGAGGGGAAAAAAGATGGCAATCAACCAAGAACTTCTGGCTCTGCTCAGCAGGAGCCCCTGAGCCACGCCAGCCATCCCCACCTCAGGGTGCTGGGTTGGGCACCCACAGCTTTTGCAGGATGCAGAGGGCACAGACAGCTTGGAACCGGTCTTTAGAAAGAAAAACAACCTCAAAATCAGGCCAGAAGTATAAAGAAAGTGGGTTCCACCCTGGGGAGGATACAAGGGAAAAGCTGGAGCTGGTGCAGGAGCAAACCTCTCCTCTCCAGTGCTGTGTGCAGGGGTTTATTTTAGATCCCTTTTATTCCCACAGGGATGACCCCATTGGTGGCACAATTAAAGCCAGCCCCAAGCTGGGAGTTCAGGGCAGGACACGACCTGGATGCTCCAGGGGCACTCCCAAACTCCTGAGGGATGAGACCTGGCCCCTGCCTAACGCTTCAGTCCTAGGTTTTATTTTACTAAATGAGAGATTTCATGGGAATTCTTGCAATTCCTTCACGATTTAGGTCGCTCCTTGAAGCCTTAAAAAAAAATATATATATATAATTACAGTGTTTTAGATTAAATGAACCAAGGAATTTTTTCATGGGAATTTTCCTCCCAGCTGTCCCACAGAGAACAAATTCTCTGCACCTTTTTCCATGGGGAATAAAAACCACCAAAACCCCAAAGTCAGGTGCTCCTTACCGGCTCAATAATGGCAGGTTCCCCCTTCTGCCCCTTCTCACCCCGGGGGCCACCGATCTGTGGGACACAAAGCCAGACAGTCAGAGAGGACATTGCCATCATCATCATCATCATCATCATCATCACCACCAATCCCAGCAGGAACTGGAGATCCTGGCACCATCCTGCTGAGCTTCCTGCAGGAAACACCCAGGGCAGCTCCTCCTTGTTCAAATACAAGTTGCAGGTGGGTGAATCCCTGTTTTTTGCACTAATTCTGCTCTAAATTACGGAAGGACCAACATTTTGAAGCAGAATTTGGATGGATGGAACAGGAAGCCTCTCACCCCCTCGTAGATGGTGTCCTGGTTGGCTGGCATGCCGGGGCCGATGTCGGGAGAGGCTGTGCGGTCGTAATAATTGTCATAATAATTCCCATCATATTCCTTTATGGTCTCCTCAGTGAAATCCTTATCCAGGTCATCCCCTCCTTGAGCAGCCTGGAGAGGAAAGAGCAGCAATGGGTCAGGCTGGAATTCTCTCCTGGCTGGACATGCTGGAATATTCATGTGTTTTTATATTAAGTGCGGTGATTTTTGCAAAATGAGGGAGCTTTATAATAATAGTGACAAGGGAAAAACCTTAGGAAAAGTTAAATTCTGGAATTTTTAAATCTCCAGTGACTTCTCCAACAGCAGGAAGACAGGTGGGAGAAGCTTCATGTCAAATATACACCCTGGCTTTCCCTGGGATTTCTTTGCTGATCCCCAATAAAACACCGTGAGTAGAAAAGTTGGAGTGAGGAAAACAAAACACAGCCCACAGCTCGTGTCAGGAGGATCCTGCAAACTCCAAATGCCTGAAGAAAGAGGTAATGGAAGTTTCTAGCTCCAAATCCTCCTCATCTCTCATGGCCTCAGTGCTGGAGGCTCTGGATTATCGGGCCCAAGGAGTCCCACATCCGTTCCCAGATGTCAGCTGCACACCAAAGCCACGATGTGTCACTGCGAGTGTCCCGTTACAGCAGGAAATGTGGAAAAACCCAAGCTCACTTCAGTGAAAACCTCCTGTTTGTTTAGTCTGGGATCCGATCTGGGCTGTCAGAGGAGCAGAAGTTGTTACAAATCTGATGCCTCAATCCCTGAATCCTCCCCGAATCCTTTCAGATGCCACGGAGCACAGCAAGGACATCCAGACAAGGCTCAGAATTTCCCTGCTGCTCCCCACATCCCTGTGCTCCCAGCAGCCTGGCAGGCACAGGCCCTTGGCACCCCTCGCTCTGAGCAGCCCTGCAAAGAACAACATGTGCTGCTGAGATTTGTTTGGGTTCTTTCCTATCCAGGTAATGACCAAAATAGGCCAGAAATTGAATTACTTCCAGGGTTTCCTGGAGAATTATCTCCTCACTACTACGAATTCAAAGTCACTTCAGGGCCATCTCCACTTCCAGACTTTTTTCTGTGCCAGAACTGCTCAGAACTCATAAGCACGAGCGTCTGAGTCTAAATTCAGGACATTTTAAACTAAGACTAAGCCTAGAACCAAGCCAATCTTCACCCCACCTTCTCTTACCTCTGCAAACACCAACTGGCCTCGGCAGAAATCATAGTTTGGCAATTATTCAATTAGGAGGCTTGGAAAAGTCAGGATTATTTTTCCTTTGGGCTGGTTCAGACAGATCTGGTGCTATCACACACCTCCTTTATCCTGGCTGAAATATCTCACCTGGTTTTGTGCTTTGAAACTTAAAACCCTAATCTAAAAAATCTCATCTGGCCCTAAGGGTTTGGGGATAAGAGCAAATTGCATGAAATGAATATCAAAAACGCCTGGTTTGATATTTTAATTGAGGTCCCCAGGTCTATTTGCATGGACAGATGATATTTGGAATAACTGGGCAGTTCCCTACCTGAACTTTCCTCCTCTATTTCCTTTCCCTAACAACTAAAGTGTCCCTTGAAGCCTCCCCCTTCCACTTTTTCATTTAAGGTCCCTCTATCCAATCTTTAATTCCTCTCTCTCAGAAAGCCCAAGCTTGGCCAAAGATTTCTGGCTCTTGGTCAGGAAACAGAAAACTTTCCCATCCATGGGTTCCCTCAGGTTGGCTCCCTCCATTCCTGGAGCTTTTTCCTTTTCTCCCCGTGCATCATTTGGGGCTCTCCAACCTCCACCACATTTTGGCTGGACTGGATCCCCCTTGGAGTGGCTGGATCTGCACCTGCCTCGCTCCAGCTGCTCAGATCTTTGCCTGGACACTTTCCCTGACACCTTTTCCCTCAAATTTCTAATTCCAGGGATTCTGGCTGACTTTGCTGTCCCTTTTACCACCCTGAAAGCCTTAAAGTGTGACAGCCCCACGCCAAGGAATTCTCCACTGGAGAAACCACCCCTCAGCTCTTCCTGGGAATTAGGATGGGATTTGGAAGCATCATAAAAACATGGAATGGTTTGGGTTGGAAGGACTTTAAAGCTCATCCAGTCCCAAACCCTGGGCAGGACCATCTTCCACTAGCTCCAACCCGGCCTTGAATAATTCCACGTTATCCCAGTATTGATTCCCTTGCTGCTGCTCCTGGATAATGAAGGATTTGCCCATTTAATGTCATTATTTCTTTGCTCCATGAGCCCCACAGCACCCAGCTCCCCAAAAATTCATCTCAGTCTCACCAATATTCACCTATTTGAGCACCAAAACAAAAAGCAAGAACTGGGAAAGTCTTAAGCACAGGAGAGTCTCGAGTGCAGCGTTTCAGCTGAAGGATATTGAAGTGTGGGGAGATAAAATTGTAAATATTCCAACAGAATCAGCACTGGGATCTGGGCTGACCCCAGCTCGGAGCAGATCCATGCACAGAAGGAAGGGCTTCACACCAGGTGGATGCAGCAGTTTTTAAAATCAAGGCTTTGTCCCAGTGTTGAAATGTTGGTTGTTTTTTTTTTTAATAAACTGAAAAACATAAAGATGCTTTTCAGTGGAAATGGCAAAATGAAAAATATTGATGTTCTCCAGTGAATCAACATTTTAAGGATTTATATTAATAACTTTGGGATAAAAGGCTTTTACTGAGATTTTAACAGCAACCCTCATTTCTCTTTTTGTCAGACAACCACTTCACCCGAGGAAATGCAGATGTCAATATGAGCAGCTTTTTCCAGGGGAATAATCCTTAACCAAATTCTAAATATCTACGTTCCCCACCCTGAAAAATCTGGAGTGAAAACATTTTACAAGAAACTTCCTCTCCCCGCAGCTGCCTGAACCACTTATGGATTTACCATCTGGCTGCTCCCGTCTCCTTTGCTTCCAGGGCTACGAAACAGCAGAATTAATTAAAAAAAGGGGGGAAATTAAAATTAATGAATTAAAATTACATCGGTCTCGTTGTAGGTGACGACAGTGCTCGTGGGGAGCTCGGCCTCCACAGCATTTTCAGTGAGGCCACCCTGGGGATCGATCTCCTCGTTGTAGTTGAGGTCTTCGTAGGGCATCGGGGTAAAATACTCCTCGTTGATGGTCTCGTAGTTGTACTCATCAACCAGGGGATCATCCACTGCTCCGTCCTCCTCGGGCTGCTTCCCGGGGTTCCCTCCCTCGGGGGGTGCTGTGGGAGCTGGGTTATCCTGTTGCACGTGGGAAACAGAACGCCACAATCAGAGAAACAAGAACGTTCTGCAGCACCCTCCGCTTTCCTAAAGGTTCATCCCCCTCACCCCTGCCAGGACCCGCCTCGGTACCTGCTTGGTTTCGGGTCTCTCTCCAGCAGCCACCTCAGGAGGGCCTGGTTTGGTGGTGGGGGCTTCTGGTTTGACAGCTTCATCCACGTCCTCGTAATAGGGGTACTCGTAGTAGTAGGTGTCACCTTCTCCCTCCCCGTCCGTGTACTGCAAGGAGAGGAGGAGAAGGAAATGAGGTGGGAGCACCCAGCGGGTCCCTGCCAGCTCCTCTGGACATCACGGCGTCACACTGCAGGTTTAGATGGGATATCTGGGGGAAATTCTTCCCTGGGAAGGTGGGGACAGCCTGGAATGGGTGAGCCAGAGCAGCTGTGGCTGCCCCATCCCACAAGTGTCCAAGGCCAGGTTGGACAGGGAGCAACCTGGGATCACAGAAGGAGTCCCCACCCATGGCAAGGGGTTGGAATTCGATAAGCTTTAAGATCCTTCCAACCCAAACTAGTGACTCCGGGATTTTTTTTTTTAACCCTTGGATTGCTGAAACCTCCCCAATCTGCCACACCCGACCCCCGAGAGAGGGGCAGAAAGCTTTTGAGCCCCACAGCATCCCTGGGACTTCCCACCCACCCCCGGCCTGCAGGCAGGAGGGCTTGGAAAAGCAGATCCTTGCAGCCTTTTCCACAAGGCGTCAGTCACTCTTCAGCAAGAAACCCAGAGAGAGGCGCTGGCTCCAGCCGGGCACAGCCCCGCTCCTCGCCAGCCCAGCTCTCCCTGGCAGCAGCCCCCGGCGCGTGGAGGAGTTATTCCTACACGGAGCAGCACAGCCTCGGGACAAGCCAGCTCTTGTCGGGCTGCTGGCTCCGAAAGAAGAGTTTTATTTTCCTGCTGCCACAGATTTCCACCGAAGTGCTGTTTTATTTGTCTTGTTCGTTGTTTCTCCAGAAGCGCTGGCGGAGCGGTCGCGGCGCTTCCCCGGGGCTGCGCCTCACCGTGAGCATCCCAAAGCCCTGCTTAGGTGCAGGATTAATTTAATCCCAAAGATAAACTGGGAGGGCTGATGGCATTACTGGTTCACGGGGATTCCCTGACCCTGCAGGTCTGGGCTCAGCTGAAAGCAAATCAGCCCAAGAGAGTGGTTGAGGATGCCAGACAGCAACTGCTGTCAGCTGCAACCTCTTGAAAAAGGGCAGAATTTAGGTGATGCTCATTGGAAATCAGCCCCACACAGACATTTCTAATTGGGCAGCAAAAATACAAATGTATCCTGCAGCAGCCTTTTTAATTGTGTTTCCTTTTTTTAAAGAAAAGGCCTGGGGTGAACCCTTCATAGAAAAATTATTGGGCACAGCAGCTCCCAGGGATGACTTGGGAGCATTTCTGCCAAAATGAAATTCATAGCAAATCCAGGGGAAAAATGTTTCTCCCTCCTTTAACACCTGTTGTTTCATAGAACATCGAGAAAGAACTGTTTAATCCTTTTACAAGTTCAACAGTATAATTTGAAATTTAGAAACAGGTGCCTGTTCTGGACAGGACCGGAGCTGCCAGGGAAGGCCAATATTCCACACTTGGCTCACGTTGTCTCTCCCGTGTTTCTGAGCTCCAAGTGAACGTTCCTTTCAGCCTTTGGAAAACGGAGGAGCTCAGAAAGAAGGGAAACTCCCAAGAGCCAAAGGCAGAACATGCAAATCCTAAAAACAAGCTCGGTCTTGGATGCTGGAGACGAGTCGAGGGGAAGCTGAGCGGGAGGAAGGAGCCACGTGTCTGCGAGTGTGATATAAACCCAAATATTGATGATTATGCCCCAAACCATCTGGAGAGACTCACGTATTCATCCTGGTTGGGGTCCTGGGACTGGGGGGAGTCGGGGATGGCGGTGTCACAGTCGGGGCTGTAGTGCTCACAGTACTCCAGGGCTGCCCGCGGGTCCGCCACGATCAGGAGCTGCTGGATGTCACCCTGCAGGGAGGGGAGCACACAGGGTCAGGGCTGGATGGTGCTCGTGGAGCCCAAAAGCTGCAATCCAAGGCAGAAACCAAAGGAATGAAAAGCAAAACCCGTGGCAGGGCCACTTCCCTGACATGAACACACCCCCTGAGGGGAGCCAGGGGAAAACCTCCGTGTCCAGGGAGCAGCTGCTCCACGAGGTGTGAACCCACTGTGCTTCCTCCTCAGCCCCAAATCCACCTCCCCAAAAAGACAAATCACCCAGCACAACGGCACTGACAGCCCCAGGCAAGGCGGGTGCAGGAAAAAGAAGAGAAAAGAGCTCTGTACCCCCCAAATCAGCAGCATCTTGGGGCAATAAAGCAACTCCTGGTGCTGTGCAGGGCTGCAGGGTCACCCTGTCCAGTCCCAAAAGCTGCTTAGTGGCCTCAAAACTTCTCTGCTCCTCCCACCCCACCCCAGCTGGTCTCACATCACCCCCCCTTTTTTACATCTTGCCTCACCTCGATGTTCCACCCGCAACAGACACAGCGAGAGCTTAGAAATGCATCTGAGAAACCACGAAAAGAGCCAAAGGGAGGCTTTTCTCCCCCAAAAACCAGGTGCAGAGGAAGCTCATTAGGCACCAGGGCTGGTTAATGGAGCAGCTGCTCCCTGGAGCCCGACACAGCCACAGCCCAAAGGTCAGAGCAGAAATTGCTCTCGAGTTTCCTGAAGAGCCTCCACGCTGCTCAACCACGATGCCAAAATCCAGTTCATTCAGCAGACAGTTACATAAGACTTCACTACTTGGATGCTTAGAGCTGATACTTTAATTAGGGGAGGGGAAAAAAAAAATCTTATTTAATAATAGACAAACATGGCTAAAGCATCAGGGGGAAGAGCAGGAGTGTTACAGCAAAACTGGGAGGATGATTTGGGCAGTAATAGGAACCAGAAGCTCCGAAGGGAGCCTGGCCAGACTGGCAAACAGCCCTGTGGAAAAGGATATTTTTGAAATTATGGGCCAAATCTGCCTTGGTGTCGCTGGATCATGGATGTGTCCCACTGACTTCCCCCCCCAAAAAAGGTGCTGTTCACATTTTGGGCAGAGATCCACTGGGAAAGGAGGTGCCAGGAGCCCTGGGCACAGCAGCACTGAGAGGAAGGAGCAGCTCAGAGCTGCCTGGAGTTCTCTCCTCCATTCCCAGGTTGTCACTTCCCTCCCTGCAGCAGCTCAGGAACATCTGGGCACCTCTCAGACCTGCCCGAGCCACCCTTCAAGGAGCATTCATTGCAACTCATTAGTCATTGTTTCCAGCGAATAACCTTTACAAAATTAACACAAACATCTGCAAAGTGGGTTTCAATTTTCCATTTTTAAAACGAGAAACATCTTTCCTTCCCTTTCCCTTTCCATTTTTTTTAATAAATCCACAGAGCAGTTCTGCCATTACTATTCCAGCTTTCTCTTTTGCAACGTAACCACCAAAGCTGGGCACAGAGTAGTGGGAAAGCAGAAAATTCCAAGTTTTTCGCCTCACAGAACATTTCCCTTTTCCAAGCAGCTCTGGCCACCACCTGCCCATGGGGGAACTGGGCCAGGGTGGGACCTCCAGGACATCCCCCAGCCCTGAGCAGGGGTGCTGGGGGTGTTATGGGGTTACTCAGGCCATCAATTATACACCCATCCCTGTCTCCAAAGGCACCCCAGAGCTCCAAACCTGCTCCTCTGGAATTCCCTCCAGCAGGGAATGCCCAACCCAGCCAAGGAAATGGGTGGCTGATGTGAAAACCCTTCCAGCTGCTATTTCTGCCCACAGGACCTCGGCCACCCCTCCCTGACACCCCAGCTGAGCCATCTGTGCCCTTCTCTCCCTCAGGTGCTCAAAGCTCCCTGTTTTCCATGGGAAGATGGGAAGTGCCTGGCACTGTTGGGATAAGCTGAAATAAACCAGCCCCAAAGCAGACCTGGGACTCGTCTCCAAGAGGCAGGGCAGGCTGAAAAAGCTTTTTCTCCCTGATAAGGTTGGATTTACACCTCACGGGGAGCTGATAGGCTGCATCCCGAAAGAGAGCAGGGCTGGAACTGCGTTTCCTCAAGGAACAGATAAAGCAAGGAAAGGCATCTTGGCTCAACACAGTGCCAAAGGTTAAGCAGAAGGGAATTTGCTAAAGCTGGGTTTGTTTTTAGTCTCAGCTGATGGCAGCTCCTGAGCTATGCATGGAGAGAAATCCTTGGCCCCACCCTGCTTCCCTGCAGGAGTTTGAGCATCCTCAGCCTGAGGAATATGGAAAAAAAACCACCTGCAAGTCCCTGGAGCCACAGCAGAAAACTCAAAGGACACCAAAAGGACAGCGTGGGCCCCACAGTTTGTGCTGAGTGAGAGGGGGAGGCTGAGCAGGGGAAGCTTCCTGCTCATTCTGGGTCAAGAACTTGGGAAAATCAGTGCGTAACTGAATAAATTTGGGATGCAGGCAGCGCCAGGAAAAAGCATCAGACGGCTCCGTCAGAGCTCACCACGCTCCACCAGCAGCGCTCCACAGGCTGCTGTTTCCCCTCTCCTTTTCAAACCCAATCAATCACCCTGCCCAAAGTTCATCCTTGGCTTGTTCCAGCGTGCAAAAATCCAGGAGAACCAAGGCTCCCCACTCTGGGAGGGATGAGATCCCCAGGGAGCACCCGAGCCCCAGCACAGGGGCTGAGCAGCTCAGGGGAGGGGGAAGGAGGAGAGCTCAGCCCATTCATCTTTGTTTCATTCCCAGCACTGGGGGATACCCCGTGCTAACACTTGTGAAAAGCAGACAGGAGTAAAAACCTTGTTAGCAAGATTCCCAGTCAATTGACCTCATCCCTCAGCGCCGAACAATGAAATGGGCTAATTTAGGCCGCCGTAAAAAGCCCCACTATCTGCACCTCACAAAAGCTGCACAAAGCTCTGCTGTCAAGAGCCCCATTTCTGTGATTTAAAAAGCCGACTTTAAATAGAGCGAGCCGCGCTGGGAGGTTCGGGAGCCTTTTGTGTCCTCTCGAGTGTGCTGCCGCTCATAAATTGTGCCCAGGGATCCAGGGATCCTGGCTGGCAAAGGGGAGCCAGCCCTGCTCCTGTTCCTCCCTCAAATGTCTGTTTGTTCCTCTGGTTTGGTCACAAACCACCCAAAAATTCTCTTCCCAGCGGGATTTTTGCAGCACTGACGAAGATCCCGTTAACCCACACGCACAGGGCTTTCCATGGAGCCTTTGGAAGAGAGAGAACTTAAAAATGCACCAGTAAAGTGGTTTAAAGGCCTGGCCAGCCAAATCAAACACTTATTTTCAAGCAATGAGTTATTTCAGTCAGGGGGCAGGACAGAAACGCTCTGGTGTTGCTTTGTACAAGTCACCAGCAGTGTCGGATTTTTGCAGCGCTAACGAAGATCCCGTTAATCCACACACACACAGCTCCGTGTGGGACAGGGTTTTCCAAGAGAGACAACTTCAAAATGCACCAATAAAGTGATTTAAAGACCTGGCCAGCCAAACCGAAAGCTTATTTTCAAGTAATGAGATATTTAAGTCAAGGAGCAAGACAGAAACGCTCTGGTGTTGCTGTGTACAAGTCACCAGCAGCGTCCTCCAGCCACCCACACAGTGGATAAAGTTGTTTTTTGGCCTGGGAATGAGCTGGGCACAAGGTTCAAGGAAGTTCTCCAGTGACTGAAGCACTTGGTAGCATTCAGAGGCAGAGCTCAGTTGTGCTTTGCTGGTTTAACCAAAAAAACTGAGGCGGAAAATTAAAAAGTCAATTTTTTTTGCCTGCAAACAAGCATGATTTCATCTGTCAGGAGAGAAAAAAAAGAGGATAAAACATGTTTTAAAAAGGGGATAAATCCCAGTTTGGCCAGTATCCCTAAAGCTGCTGGTGAAGAGGAAGAGGCAGGACAGCACATTTGTGAACAGGACTGTGAGTTGTGAGGGTTTTATTTGCTCCACCAGACAGATGGAAGTGCTGACTGTCAGGACCAGTAAGGATCTGCCTGACATTTATGGTAAAGCCATTTATGCCTGATGACTCATTTGCTTTATGGATTAAGTTCCATCAAAGCCAGTTTAACTCAACTCCCCAGCCAGCTCCCAGACAAGGCTGGAAAAGCTCTTTCTGGAGCATTTTTTAACACTTATTCTATATGCGTGCAAAAAATGTCACATCACTTCCAATGACATCAACTTCAGGAACTCGGAGGAATCGTTGTGGTTCAATGAAAAAAAAACAAAAAACCAGCTGGAGAGGATGATCAGAGTGACTTCATCTGGCACTGGCAGCAGCTCCCTAAATCCTGGGATTCTTTAGGGCTCCCACCGATCATTAACTGGACTCTTGGTTAGGGCATCACCCCAAAAGTCTGAGACTCAGCATTCCTAAAAGTAAATCCTGCTGGATGTGCTTTTGGAAAAGTTTTAACTGGATAGACACAGGTCCAGGGTGAACAGAACAAAATCTTCACAATTATTGGGAATAATTGAGGTTTACCCTGACAAACTCCCTGGCTCCATAACCCCAAACCCAGTCAGAGGCTGAAGAGGGGCAGGGGCTCAGTGCAGCTCCAGGATGAAGTGGAAGCTCAGCCTCCAAAACCCCTAATCCCTGCCTTGGAGCCAGCCTGGCAGCCCTCAGATGTTCCACTTGATAAATCCTGTCACCAGCACTTCCCCTGGATTCTCACTGCTGTGGACACAGCCTGGAGTAAAAGTGGTGCTGGAGACATCAGCAAAGACACCAGGAATCACCACGGCCCAAGTTCAGCATGGAAACCCCAAAAACCAGAGGTGCTGGAAGTGCTCAGAGCATCCCAGAGTCTCTCCTTTAAACACAGCAGCTCCAGAAAAGCAGCAAAACTGCAAACAAAGCCTCACCAATCCCCCCAGTCCCTGTCCCCGTGTCCTGAGCCCTCTCTGGGCCAGCCACAGACAGGAGTGACCCCACAGACAGAGCAGCTGGTACCCTGAGAGCCTCCTTTGGGCTCCCAGAGCTGCTGCACTACAAAATGGGAAGGCAGCTGTTGAAAGTCTGGCTAAATAATAATAAATTAAAAAAGAAAAAAGAGGCTTGACTCGCACAGAGCCGTGACTCAGCTCCAAATTCCTGGTGGTTGGGCTAAATCCAGCCGGATGTTCGTGTGCCCATCGTGCTCCGAGGGGCTGCAGGATGGGATGGGGCTGCTCTGCTGCTCCCCTTCTGGCTCCTGCTGCTTTGGGCTCTGCCCAGCCCAGGAAAAAAACAGGCTGAATTAATCAGAGCAGGGAGAGAAGTGTCACCAGAACTAAATGTGGCTCCAAACCCTCTCGAGGGCTGGGAAAAGTTTCTCTTTTTCACTGCAGCTCTGTGTGGGGACCCCAAGAAACCCCTCAGCCCTGGATCAGCCAGGAGCATGCTTGATATTGAGCTTGCAAAGCACAAACACAGCAATTATCTGGACAACCCACGAGCCTCTTCTCCTGACCACAGCAGCAAGAGGCAAATCAGCCCTCTGGCTCGATGGTAATTAACCTCTCTGGTAATTTCTCAACCTTTCTATTTTACAATCCCAGGGAGGAAGCCAATTTCCCATCATGTGAGGATCCATGAACTTGCTGTTCGTCCTGGCTGCTGGATTGGAAGGAATAGGGCAGGAAAGTGTGGTCCCCTCCTCGTCCCCTTCCCTGACCCCTGGGACTTCTCCGTGCTGTCCCCAACACTCAGCCCTGCCCCAACACAAGACCAAATCCTATTTCTTCCACCCACAACCGCTGGATCCTTGGATCAGCAGCCTCATGGCTGTTGCTTAAAATTAAACTCAGACTCATGCTTTAAAATGAAGAGGCTTTTTGGAGCAAAGGGCTGCTTGCAGAGCCCACAGAGTGCTGTAGGTCTGTCTGTGTGATATCCCAAATCCAAGTGTGGAGCAGTTTAGCAAGGACTCCTCACTGGAAGGGAAGGACAAGCCCTTCCCTCGGAGGAGAACAAAAGCCAGATGGCTTTGCTAATTCTGGAAAGCTCTCCTGAAGGAGCTGTCGCTGTGCCAGCACCCAAACACCAGTCAAGGACTCCATGGCAGGGCAGGAGGCACCAACATAAGGTTCATTTCCAGGTGGATACCTCCCACCCCACTCCCAGATAACCCCCAGAGGCAATAACCCCTGCCCTAAAGCAAACATTCCCCAGCAGGCACAACCCCGAGCATCCTCTGAGCAGCTGTGGAGGCAGAGGTTGTGCCAAAGTCCTTTTCTGTGAACTCAGAGCTCATTCCCAAAGACAACACCCCCAGGATTCCCCACAGTATGGATTATTTACGTGGCAGTGCTTTCCAGGACCCAGCCACCTTCCAGCTTCCCACCCTCAACGGGGAAAAGATTTTCTTGCCTTCCCCAGTTTGTCCAACCCATTAATCGTGGCTGGATTTTCCCTGGAATCCTCACCAAATCCTGACAGCCCCAAACCCCTCTGCTCTCTGCAGTCCCCTGGAACAGCTCTGGATTCCTCCTTTCCTCAGCCCTCTGTGCCCTGCCCCACTCAGTGTCACCTCCTGCCCCACAGCTTCTCGTGCAGGGACCAGAGATGCCCTGGAGAGAAGAGAAAAGATGCAAAAGCCTGACCAAGCTCAAATAGACATTTAATGACGGGGCAAGAGGCCAGGCCAAGCTCCAGACTCCCCATCCCTTCCCACCCCACTGCTTCAACCCCAGGAACTACACCTGAGGCCTCCATCCTTGCAGAGAGACATCCAATCACCCCTTGGAAGATCCCCAAAAGCCTTGGAGCTGCTTCAGGCTCTGTATTTCACCTCATGCAGCCTTGTCCTGCCTGCCTGAGGGGCTGCAGTGCTGGGATGGAGCGTTGTGTGCACACCCTGCACTGTTACCCCCGCCCTGATCCAAAAATGAGCATTGCTTCCACAGACAACCCATCTTCCCCAGCCCTCTGCCACTGGCCAGACCTTGGAGAACGAGTTTTTGTCGAAAAGTTTACCAAAAGAATGAAAAAAACCCCAGCACAGGCAAATTAGCAGCGTGTCATTTAATTAAGATCCAGGAACTTTGGGGACAGGGGGCAGAGAGCAAAGCAATCCTTGAGGCAGCTCAGGAAACAGAGGGTGTTGGCAGAAGCACAGAAAGCAGCAAACCTACAGAGTATTTACTGCAAAGCCATCCCAGCAGTGCGTTTTCCCAGGTTTTTTTTGGTTTTCCAAGCTGGAAAAGGCACTGCAGGAAGGGCACAGCGTCCCTCAGCAGGGCTGTCCTGCACTGCCCTCCTCCAGCCTGGCACAGGGGGACAGAGCCCAGCTGCTCCAGAGCCACAGCTGGGAATTCCTGCAGAAAATGGGAAGATTTAAGGTAGGGAACACGAGCAGGAACACGTGGAGGGTGGTTTGAGTGCCCTGTCCCTGCATCTCAGGCCAGGCAGGTCCCTCCCAGCCAGGGGACGTGTCCAGCTGTCCCCTGACTCATGTCTGGGGCTCCAAACCACCAGAAGTGGGCTCTGTGCTCCCCTCAGAGCACAAAAGTGGTTTTTTAGTGTTTTTTTTAGTGTTTGCTGCAGGGAATTCCACCAGGGAGCAGGACCCACCCCGAGGAAAAATGATTCCGTGGCTTCTGGTTTTTCTCCTGCCTGACATCAGCCCTCGGAGCCTGATGGCATCACCACCGCAGCCCTCTGGGACAAAATATTGGCAAGATTTGGGTTTTCACTTCCACTTCAAGCTCCCTGCTCAGCCAGGTCCTTCTTAAAACTGGATTTGTCTGCATTTCTCCTCACCGACCCCACAACCTCTTCTATGGGATGGGGAGGGACATCCAGAGAAAAGCAGGCAAGCATTGGGACTGCAGCAAAGGAAAAAAGGCGGCCAAGGTGCCTTCAAAAAAATAAAAAAACAACAAAAAAAAAAA
>VZTG01005744.1:56964-67047 GCA_013397845.1 Melanocharis versteri | reverse complement strand
AAAAAGCAAATTCAAAGAGCTGCTAAAAACACCCAGAGAGAGATATCCTTAAATCAACAACCTGCTCCGCCACTCTGCTTGGCTATTTTTATATATTTATGTCTGTTAAACAAACCACAATTTATCTCCCGGGGTTTTTGGGTGCAAAACAACCAGTTCTGGCCATGGAAAGCAGGATGGGGCTGAATGGCTTCTGCAGTCCCAGTCTGGGAGGGTGGGTGGACTGGGAGAGGGGCTGCTGGGACAAAAGGCTGCTTTATATTCCCTCCTTCTCCACACCCTGGCCAAGCACTCTGCTAACACAGGCAAAAATCATATGAGAGGCTTCTGCAACTCTTCTGCAAAGAGGGGGAAAATAATGGCACAGTTCAGGTTTTGAAAAGGCAAAGAATAGAAAGAAAGAAAGAAAAGAAGAAGCCCCTGACAGTCCCACCTCTCTCCACCCCAATAAAGAGAGAACGGCACAATAGCAAAATGAAACTCGAGAGCAAAGTCAGTCTTCATATTCGCAAAACGAGCGTTTTTAAACTTTTCTTTTCTAATTGTGTGCTCTGAGCAGATGGTCTGAGCCCCCCCAGCAGATCAGAAACACATGTGAAGAACCAGGAACCTGAACCACAGGTTTTCATTAAACTGCACCACTCCTAGTTCAGATTTCATCCCACTGAAGTGAATATTTTCTCTCTAAGGCAGCAGCTGCCTGGTGGGTCACCCCTAAGAGATGATTTATAAAAGAAAGAAAGTGCAGCTGTCCCTACCTGGGTGTCCCTGGGTGCTGATAACCCTGACAGATCTCAGTGATGCCCTGAGCACAAGGCTGATTTTGGGTCTCTAAACCTGGATATTTGTCCGTGTGAGATCTACAGAAGGTCAAGCAGTGCTGACTTCAACCAGCTCCCCCACTGAGAGAGGGAAAATCACCCGGATTTGGGTAATTCTGGAAGGTTTCTGTCACTTCTGCAGGGCGGGAGCTGCGGCTGAGCCGCCAGAGGTTCTCACTGGTCTGGGATGGAAACCTTGCACAGGATCTAATTTGGATCTAATTAACCCATGCCACAAACCAGGCTTGACTGGAAGAAATAACTCCTCTGCTGGCTTAGTTTGGAGCTGCTGGGCAAAGATGCCCCTTCTATTTCAGGGGAAGAAGTCCCTACCTGGGGTAAAAAAACCTGACTGCAGAAAACCCGACTGCAGAAAACCCTCCCGAAGTGCCTCAGTTTCCTCTGGCTGCTCCCAAACTCCCACAAACACAGCAAAGAGTCTGACTTGCTGTTCCCCCTGCCCAGTTTGGACTGAAAAGGAGGAAACTCTGTTCTGAGAGGAGCTGGAAGGGGAGGAAAGCAGGTTTGGAGTGTGCTTGGCACAGCCACAGCACGTCCCATGGAATGGGGACGTTGAGGTCAGGCCCTCAGCAAACCTCTCCTGTGTGGGGCCTTACTGGGCCCTCCAGTCTCAACCAGCTCATTTTTAGCCCCACAAGGAGCTCAGGCAGGACTGGATCTCTCCCTACACGGATCCTACTCAGAGGAAAGGCTTGGAGTAGGGCTGTTGTAGGCATTTCCCAGAGGGAAACACCTTCACTAAAGGATCAACCCATTCTGTGTTTACAGCTGTTCCTCCCTAAATATTCACCTCGTGGGCACCAGAAACCACGTGGAGAGATTTCATGCCAAGGTTTAAAGCCAGCCACGAGGAAGCTCTCCCCTCTCGTAATTTCATTAGGATAACACTGCATTTTTTTGGCTGCTTTCCCCCCAAAATCAAGCCCTGGGTGATCCCTTCATGCAGCCGCAGGTGTGTCTGTCCATCCCAATAATTCTTCCGTTTGATGGCTGATTTCAATCACTTGTGACAGGGAGAAGAGGCTTGGGATAATTAAACTGCTATAAATGTCATGGAAACAGACAGCTCAGGAAAAGAAATCATCCCACAGCATTGTCTGTGGCGAGCTCTCATCTGATCAGATCCAGGCACGCACAAAACATCTCTTTAACGTCCCCACCACCCCTTTCATGTCCCTACCAGAAGCTGAGGCAACCACGAGACACAAATTAGAAGGAATCCAGGCCTGCCTAATCTCGGAGCACCTCTGAGCTTCCCAACTCCCACAGCTGCTGGAAAAAGATGAGCTGGGCCACCACAAAATGAGCAGTTTGTGCCTATCCATGGCAAAAAAACCCCTGTTCTCCTCAATTTTCCAGCCCCTGGACAGATGGAGGAGGAGAGGCAGCGTGTCCAGGCCTCAGCTAAGCCAGATTCCAGAGGGATTGCATGGGATACAGCAGATCCCAAGGGTCTGTGGATAGCTGGCAGCAGATCCAGGCTGGCACTGCCACCCAGGTGACCTCAGACAAGCTTTTCCAGGGGCTGCTCCGTCTGCTCAATGCACTTGGAATCATTCCTGCCCCTCCAAACACTCCTTGGAGTTATTTTTTCCCCTCTGTGACCACACAGCCGCCTGGCACTCTGTGATTTCTGCCTTCAAACTCCTCATTTGGTAGCTCCAAATCAGCGTTTATGTCGTTCTACACGCAAATTACAGCCCCCAGAATAGAGACCCCACAATCACCACGTGCTGTGTTGTCACTGCTTTGACATCCAGACCTTGAAGGTGTGGGCTCTGAACAGCTGGTTTTTCCTTCTCCCCCTCCAGAGGATAAATTCCTAGCGGAAATCTAGAGGATAACTTTGAAAGGAGTGCTTGAAAAGCTGCTCAAAAGTGAGTTTTCAGGTGTTTTTTAATCGAGGTACCCTCCATCTGTCTATGATATTAATCCCACTCCCTGAGAGGCACTTCATAGCAAGAGATCTCTCAAAACCCCCAAATCTATCCCTCAGACACCTCTCCAGAACTCAAACATGGTGGTTTTTCACCCTTTTTAAAGTCATTCTCTATTCTAAAGCTTTCACAAAACCACCAGTGTGAAAAAACCCCTCAGCAGCAGTTTTTCCAGCAGTTCCTTCCCATTATTTTCCAACAGGAGCTGATTTGGCTCAGGTACATTCACACGGAGTGGTTTTGTTCCCTAATTGAAGCATCAAGTCAGATTACGCCTCTGAAGCAGCAAATGAGACTATTCACCAAAAAAAATCTCTTTATCCTTGCTCAAAACGTTTGCTTGCCTGGATATGCTTACGCAGGATAACTCAGGGAGCACCTAAAAATGGGATTTTGCAATTTTAGCCTCATGTTGACAGCCAGGAAAAGAAATTTCCATGCAGGGACAAAGCAATGGGACAGGGGGACACAGTGGTGCTGTCCCCAAGAGCCACCCCGAGTGTCCTGTGTGCCAAGCAAGGCTCAATCCCATGGACAGCATCCCAAAAACCTCATTTAGACCCTCTGGAAAGCTGCACTAAATCACGGCCTGCACATTGTGGGAGGCATTTACATAAAGGAGGAGAGGGTCAGCCTGACCTTCAGCGTCCAGTGTGGAAATTTCAAAAAAATGAAAAGGAAAAGAAAAATCCCACAAAAGCCCAGGCCAGGCCTGTGCGAACTGAATGGGGCCAAATGAATGGCTGGCATTGTGTGCCCTGCCGTGCCAGCCCTGGAACTGGCACTGAATAATGCTGGGATGGGGAGAGGATGGGGCCAGAAGTGATTCTGAAAGAATCCCCTGGTTTTGTGTGCGGGGTACCCCGAATAACGCTCCCGCTCAATGCCCTGCGCTCCACAGGCCAGGCTCAAAAAGAGATTTTTCTCCATTTTCCTCATCCCATTCATTAGGGATCACTGGAAGAAACTCAAGGCCCCGTTTCCCCTTGTCCTCCACTGCTCTCTGAGCACCAGGTAGCCCAGGCCAGGCTGTGCCACCGCCGTCCAGGTCCTGCTGTCACCTTCCAAAGGTGACATCCCCACCCCAGCAGGGCTCCAACAGCCCCGCAGCCTGGCTGGGGTCCCCATGCCCAGCCCAGGACCTGAGCAGTGCCCTGTTAAGCCAGGCTTTTCCTGAGGAAACTGCACAGTTTCCCTTGGAGAGGAGGCTCAGTCTCCAAAAACTCCACCAACCCCAAATTCGAGGCTGCCCAGCCTTTGCTCTGCTCCTCGCTCCTGCAGACCTCACCACACACCCAAAATTCCCAATTTCCTTCACCATTCCATTCAGGGCTGCCTTTCTCCCACCCCAAACCCCATCCCCCTGATGTCACTGCCTCACCCAGGCCCTGCTCACGCCGTTCCAAGTTTCCCCTCTCCCTCCAAATCAAATAATCCGCCAATAACCCGGAGCTCCAGGCCTGGCTTTTTCCTGGAGGAGCTCTTTTTCCATGACATATGTGTGAAACATCAGGGATGGTTTAAAAACAGATTCCCCCTCATTACAAGCACAGCACAAAGCTGCTCCTTTGTGTCTTCCCCCTCTGCACCGTTCCCTGGCTCTGGTTTCACATTGATTTATTTCCTTTTCATCTCGGGAAAATTAAGAATTCTGCTGCTTGCATGAGGATGGATACGCCAGTGGATGGTGAGGGGGTCTCTCACCATGGAAAATACAGAGTAAAGCAAAGCCCTTGGATTGAGTTACTCATTTGAGAACTCACTGAGCCAAAGTGGAGGCACTCACTCAGGTTTTAGTGTAAAAAAAGGGTCACAGAGTCTGCCTGGGAGGTGTTGATCCCAAGGATCCAGAGGGTTTTATTCCCACCTCTGGCCACGGCGGAGGTCGGGGATGCAAAGGGAAGGAGAGCATTTGGGGAAGGTGGTGAGCAAGAGAGGCTGGAGGAGCAGCTGCTCTTTGGACAGAAAGGGACGGGGCAGGAAAGAAATCCTGAGATCCCAGAAGGGCTTGGGATGGAAGGGACCTTAAAAACCATCCAGTTCCAACTGGGCTCCCTCCCAGTGCCAAAGGCTGGCAGAGCTTCCATCCCACAGCAGCTGGAGCCTCCTGAGGTACCCAAAACTTGCTTTTACTCAATTTTTTCCCCCTCATAGCCAAATTAATCTAGAAGTGGAGCTGCCATTTCCTCGGCCCCACAGACAGGATTTCCAGCCCCAAGATCCACCCTGAGCTCTCCTCCACACTGAGGTGGCTCAGGATCAAGGGGGTTTTTGTGTGCACAGAGGCTTTTAATCAGCTCTTGGAATGTTTTCTGCCCCAGGAGGTGAACACAGAATCCAGATTTTATGGATTAAAGGCAATGGGGGGAAAATAGACCTGGCTGCCAAAGTTATCTCGGGATAGAAGTGGGATTACACCCCTCGGCTTGGGGAAATCTGCTGACACACTCAGAAATTTGAACTGAACACCGAATTTTGGTTGGAAAAGGATTTTCCTGCATCTGGCTGGCAACAATCACCCAACCATGGAACATGGACCTGCTGGGACCACCCGAGGAGGAGGCTTTGTGCAGGTTCCTGTTGCTAATTCCCACCACTGCTGGAAATTTGGCTGCTGGGGAAAGAGCTGGGAATGGAAAGCTGAGCTGGTGTGCAAACATAGGTGTGACACCTCTCGTCCACACACCTTTCTCCCTCTTTTTCCGGGAAACTGAAATGTGCCCTTTGCTAATGTTCACACCCCAAAGTATTTTTTCAATTAGGTTTTTATCACTTGTCCTTGAAAAAATGATTTGGGTTTCATTTATTCCATGCAGCATCTGCCACCTCAAATTCAGCATTTAAAAAAGAAATAAAATTTTGCCTTGGTGTTGGACTTGGATGGTATTTGGTGGGCCCCTTCCAGCTCAGGGTATTCCGTGGTTTTTTAAGCATAAAATCTGCATAGTTCCATGAAATAGTGCCCCAGATTTCCATCCCAAGGAAGGGAGCTGCGTTTGTGCACCCTGGGGCCTGAAAATCAGGTGTGAAATTCATCCCAGAAACGTGCTTTTCCAAAGCAAACCCACGAAGGAACGGGACTGGATGCAGCGTGGAGGCTGAGCATCCCCAGAGCTCGGATTTCACCGTTCTGAGCATCCCCAGCTCAGATCTCACCATTCTGAGCATCCCAACCCGCATTTCACCCTCAGATTTCACCATTCTGAGCATCCCAACCCAGATTTCGCCCTCAGATTTCACCATTCTGAGCATCCCAACCCACATTTCACCCTCAGATTTCACTGTTCTGAGCACCCCCAGAGCTTGGATTTCACCGTTCTGAGCATCCCAACCCGCATTTCACCCTCAGATTTCACCATTCTGAGCATCCCAACCCAGATTTCACTGTTCTGAGCATCCCCAGCCCAGATTTCACCCTCAGATTTCACCCTTCTGAGCATCCCCAGCTCGGATCTCACTGTTCTGGGCATCCCAACCCAGATTTCACCCTCAGATTTCACCCTTCTGAGCATCCCAACCCAGATTTCACCCTCAGATTTCACCTTTCTGAGCATCCCAACCTGCATTTCACCCTCAGATTTCACCCTTCTGAGCATCCCCAGCTCGGATCTCACTGTTCTGGGCATCCCAACCCAGATTTCACCCTCAGATTTCACCCTTCTGAGCATCCCAACCCAGATTTCACCCTCAGATTTCACCTTTCTGAGCATCCCAACCTGCATTTCACCCTCAGATTTCACCCTTCTGAGCATCCCCAGCTCGGATCTCACTGTTCTGGGCATCCCAACCCAGATTTCACCCTCAGATTTCACCCTTCTGAGCATCCCAACCCAGATTTCACCCTCAGATTTCACCTTTCTGAGCATCCCAACCTGCATTTCACCCTCAGATTTCACCCTTCTGAGCATCCCCAGCTCGGATCTCACTGTTCTGGGCATCCCAACCCAGATTTCACCCTCAGATTTCACCCTTCTGAGCATCCCAACCCAGATTTCACCCTCAGATTTCACCTTTCTGAGCATCCCAACCTGCATTTCACCCTCAGATTTCACCCTTCTGAGCATCCCCAGCTCGGATCTCACCGTTCTGAGCATCCCAACCTGGATTTCACCCTCAGATTTCACCTTTCTGAGCATCCCAACCTCAGATTTCACCGCCCTGAGCACCAAGCTGGGAGAAGTGCAAACAAAACCCGCAGACAAATTTGCTCCTGCGAGGCACCAAAGCCTCGGGAGCACCTTGCAGCGTTTGCAGCCATCCCAGAACAGAGAACAGCACCCAAAAAGTCCCATTCAGCACCGATTTTCCCCACAATTTTCCCTGTTTGCTCAAGCAGGTCTGACCTCTTGAACCGCAGCCAGCGCTGGCTGCGTGTGCAGAACAACGAGCCCACGCTCAGGGACTTTTTTCCCATGTTCTTGCAGGGGTTAGAAAACTCCCAGACACCCCAATCCCCATCCAATCTTCTGCACAAATCATTAGGAATCCCCTCTTCCAGCTCCCATCCCGGGGGGATGTGTTTATTGGGAACATTTCCACTCGAGCCCGCTCGGCTCTGTCAGAGTGAGAGCTACACCTGCACGCTGGGGATGTCTGGAGTGGGCTTGGATTTTCCTCTGGGTTTTGGCAGGCAGCCCAGACTGCCTCCAAAAAGGAAAAAAAAGAAAAGGAAAGAAAGGAATAGAAAGACCTCACCATGTGTGAGGAACATGTGTTTCATTTGTTCGGGCCTGAGTGACGAGGGAAGGGGGTGAACACGGAGTCAGCCCAGAGGATTTTAGGTTGGGATTTTTTTTAGGTTTTTACTCTGTTCTGGTGAAGGAAACCTCCCTCAGAGAAGTGGCAAAAAGGCAGGAAAATAGCAAAAAAAACCCCGAAATTTCAAAGCAGCAGCTTGAGCACCACCAAGTTGACAAGGACACAAACCTGACCAGTCTCATCATCCTCTTCCTCCAACTCCTGGGGTTTGGCTCAGATGAGCCTTTACTTCCTACAAATCGGTTGCAACAATGCAAACCCACCAAGCCTTTTGTAAATAGAAGAGGATTTTTTTCTTATTTACAGGCTTCTTCTGCAAAAAAAAAACTTTTATGCAAATAGAGCTAATTGGTGAATAACCTCCCACATAGAACGAGGTCCCCAAGTGAGCAGAGAAGGGGAACATGCCCTGGTTTGGGCCAGGGCGCCCTGTCACGCTCTGCTCCCAAAAATCCCTTTTCCATCTTGCTCAGGGATGCTGCCAAAAGCGTTCAGCTGGAAAATTCTCCCCCCCAAAGCACAAGGATTTGGCTTTTGCCCCCTGCTCAAGCTGAGGAAAATCATCTTTCCCAAACATCCATTTGCTGTTCCTTCCCAAATCCCTTTGTGGGGCCTTTCCTGCTCCTGAAACTCCATCCTTGTCCCTGCAGATCCCCCATCCACACCAGCCCTGCAATGATGTCACTGGAGAGAGCAGCAGCTTTCCAGCATTACATCAGCCTGTCTGGGCTCAGCAATCGGCCTCCTGCTCCTCAGACTTTCCATGGAAGAAATTCAGCTCCCTCCTCCTCCCTCCTCCCATCCAGGGAGGGGGGAAACAAACTCCAAACGGAGCCAGGGCTGGAAGAGTAATGACCCCACACCTCCGAGCATCCATCACCCCAAACGAGCTCGGGGCTGCTGTCTGCCAGCATTTCAACAGAGAATTCTGCCAGGGAGATGTCAGGAAGAGCCAGACACGGCTCCCCAAATCCCACAGAGTCCCTGGGGGGAACGGAAATTGCTCCGAAGGACGAGTTTGGCTTCCCAGAGATGGGTTTTCCTCTGATTTTTTTGCAGGAGGGACCCCAGGCCAGGGAAAGGGGACACAAACTGCCTGTCCCCTCCAGGCCAGCAGGGATGGAGAGCCCTGCAGCGTCCCTGCCCATGGCAGATCCCAATTTCCCCTCAGCATCCCTGCCCGTTCCCTTGGGAAAACGCTCCTCCAAACCAGCTCCCCTGCAGGAGTGCCTTTGGCCCAACCACCAGGTTACAAACTGCTTATTTGAGGAATAATAACAATAAAAGCGCTGATTTTCCACTGGCACAGCCCAGCTACGGTGACCAGGAGCTGCAGGATGGCAGTGGTTCCCCAGACAGGGATGAGGTCCCACATCCCCCACCAGGAATTCCCGGAGGGCATTAATCCTGGATTTTCAGGCCTAAGTGCTCCATTTCCTCAGCATTTCCCATCTTTTGCCATCAAAACCCTCAACAGTATCATCCTGGGCCAAAAACTGCCCAAATCGTGGAATTCCAGACTGGTTTGGGTTGGGAGGGAGATTAAAAATTCCTCTTTTCCACCCCTGCCACGGTGGTGGTGACACCTCCTAAAACTGGGCCTTAAACCTGGACAAACCCAAAGAAGCTCTAAGGCCACGCAGCTTCCTAAGGCTGATGTTTCACTTGGCTCTCTGAAAAGATAAATGATAGACTGCAGGAGTGTTTGAAACATCAATAAAAGCACTTTTATGATCTGTTTGAACAATAAAGTGCTTTGTAAGCTATCAGAGGCCCGCAGGCATTCGATCCCAGCAAACGGCACTAATTACCCACACATGCCAACGCAGCCTCTTCGACAGCTCATGGGATGGAATTTACCACTGACCAAACCAAAAAACAAACAATCCACGGAAAAAACCAACCCAAAAATAAAAATAATAATAATAATAAAAAAAAAAGAGCGCATTTTGTAATTGTGTCTAACGAGGCTCCATCATTACAGGCAAGCCTGACCCAGTCACCAAGCTGGAGTGCAGGCCAGATGGCTGAACCTGCAATTACCCAGCGAATCCAAATGAAAAACAAGAGTTGCAGCAGAGTGTATGCAAACAATCCAGCTGATGTTTCCAGCCAGGCTCTCACTTTCCTCGCTGGCACCTGGCACTGAGGGGTCAGAGGAGCCAGCACCAGCTGAGGCTGGAAATGAAAGCCCAGAGTCACTTTTACAAGCTGGTTTGCAATTCTTATTCTGGCCCAGGTGCTGCCCTTCCCTCCCTGATAAAACCAGATGACGTCCCTGGGCACCTGTGTAAGGTGATGCTGTGGCTGAGGTGTTGCCAAATGGGGCCAAATTTCACATTTTTGATCAGATCGACTCCATCGCTTGGACTCTGGCACCAAAAGCCTCCCCGTTAATTGCAAACCCATCCAGAGGCATAATCCTCAATAATTGCAGACATTTTCTAGGCAGCACTGCTCTCCTGGAAGAGCCCAGAGCTGTGATTCAATCCATATGTCTCAAGTGCACCATTTTAAAGAGGATCCTTTGGAAAAAGAAGAAAAAA
>VZTG01005744.1:302-56930 GCA_013397845.1 Melanocharis versteri | reverse complement strand
AAAAAAAAAAAAAGGCAAAGCAGAAGGAATGACGAGAAAACCAGCAAGCAAACAGAGAATTATTAGGAGACTGGGGAAAGCTACAGACATCTTCAATAAAGATCCCTAAATGCTGGCTCAGGAGGTTTTATTTTCCATCCTCTCACACCGTGCTATATGGTGGTGGTGTAAAACATCCCCTCTTTGCACTCCCTGAAAGACTCCGCAGCAAAGGAGGTGAAATCAGATTTGGCAGGCCCAGCAGAGCAGGCAGCCAGCTCTGTAAATTACCTGCTTTCAGCAGCCTGCCAAGGCAGGGGGAAGAAATGGGAACATGGACCCGTGCTGCATCCTGACAGACAAACCCAGCTTAGTCAGAAACGCTGATTTTTAAAAATGTTTTTTCGAAGTTTAACAAAAACTTCATCAATCTGGGCTTCCCCCGGCTCCTTCCCCAGCCTCTGGGTTGAGCTCAGATCTTGCAGGACGTGATGGGTCCAACTCTGAGCTCACGGGGAGCCTCACTGAGCTCAGGGAGCTGCTGGGGTGCTGCTGGTTTGAGGATCCCAGCATCCCAGGATTATTTAGGTGGGAAAAGACTCCGAGATCAAGTCCAAGCTGTGCCTGATCCCCACCTTGCCACAAATGAGAGCCCTGAGTGCCACATCCAGAGTTTCTTGGACACCTCCAGGGATGGGCACTCCAAACCTCCCTGGGCAGCCCCCTGCAGTGCCTGACCACCCTTTCCATGGAGAAATTCCTCCTGAATTGGGGAATTTCTTGCTTCTCCTCTCTCAGAAGTGCTCCCCCACACCTTGGCACTGCTGCTGATGTTTGCACAGGAGCCTCCTGCCACCAGGAACAGCCCAGACAGAGGTGCTGAGGCAAAACTGGGTCTAAATGTGAATTAGACGTGGATTTAGACTGAGGCTCCCATGGGAGCTGAGAAAGCCTCGCTTAAATTACCACCAATTTCTCCAAGTTCACTGCACCCCAGCACATCAATCCTGGGAGGAGAGAGAGGGAGTTAATCTCCTCCTGGAGTAGACAGAGCTGTTTGATGTGTTAACAGCAGATCTGCCTGCAAGAGGAGGCTCTGAAACTTCTCCAGCCTCAAAAACAGCAAAAAACCACCATAAAATGCACCCTCATGTGCAAAAATGTACTTTCATTTCCAGCCCTTCCACTAAAGCAAAAGCTTTTGATCCAACCTTACAAGCTCAGAGTAAAATAACCGACAAAACTTTGAAAATAAGAGCACTTCCCAGAGATGGAAACACCCCAGAGCATGGGAAGGGAAGGAGAAAGCCCTGACGAGAGTGAAATGAAATCTGGGATTATCAAGCACAGGGATAATTGTTTTTTTTTTTTCTTTTTTTAAGTGTAAACAAGGCCCAAGGTGAAAAGAGAGGTGGCATTTGAACCCCAGGAGCACCTGAAGGGCCCCAATGTCTGGGCTGGGAACATTGATGTGTCTGTCCTGCTTTGTCCTGTGCTGCCTTGGAACTCTCAGCAGCCCTAAGAGCACCTCTGGCACCCTGCCCGGCCTCTCTGGCTCATCCCAAATCGCTTTCCCTCCATTTCTGATGGCTTGATTTCACTCGTGGTCTTCAAAAAAAACAAAACAAAAATCACAAAGGAGGAGAGGAAATCAAAAGCAGCATCTTTCAGCACCCTCCACGGTGCTGTGGCCCATCCCAGGACAGGCTTTGGCACAATTTTTGTCAGCCCCTCCTGGCCACAGGTGCTGAGATCAGAGGACTCCACTTTTTTTGGGTTTTAAAGCACCAACTACACCACTGAGACACAGTTATGGCACTCAGCTGCACAAAATTAACTTCTCTTGTCTCTAAAGGAGCCAAAAGTGACGTTAAAAAGCAATATATCCATGCCCTGAGCTTTTCCACACATGGGAAAAGTCAGTTCAGCCACTCCAGGCACTGCTGCGAACCAAGAGGGTCAAAACCCCACTTCACTTGCGGGACAACACTGCAAAATTTCACCCAGATGAACCAAAAATAATTGGCAGCAAAAGCAGTCACTTGTTCCTATGCTGTCCTCAGCAGTTTCGCCAAAACCTATTCAACTTTTTACCCATGTCCACACCACAATTTAAAGATGCCAACTCCAGCTCTGGAGCCAGGGGCTGTACGAGACTTTAATCAGCACACAATAATTCCTGACTGGCAAATCAGAAGGCAAAATGGGAAATCCAGCAGGAAAACGAAAGAGCAAGGTCTGAACAAAGCTCATTTTGCTCATCAGGCCATCACTGGAGTAACACAGAGCAGAAAAACAGGGCTGGGCCCCTCCCCGCTGCACAAATCAAATTTCTTACTAAACTTCTTTCCTGAGATGCCTCCAAACAGCCCCACAAAGGGGTTAAATTCACCCCAGCCAGCCCAGAGACGGAAACATCTCCCTGCCACAGGCTTTGGGCAGCACTTTCCCCTCACAAAAATCCTCCAGCTGTGGGTTATGGGACTGGCTGTTCCCTGCTGGGATGCAGCACTGGAAGGTGACTCCTGTGACAGACCATGGCAGAAAATGGGCATCACCAGGATGTTTTGGGAAGTCTCCCTGGGTTTCAGGCTGGAGATGCTTTTTTTTCTGTGAAAAGCTTCCCCCTCTCTCTATTCCTACACTCAACCACCAGGACTCGGTTTCTAATTTTTATTTAAAGAAAAGCACATTAAAAGCAGCAGTTTTTCCCTCTAGAACTGAGACACATTCCCATGTCTTGACTTCCCCCAATGCTGCTGCACCACAGGGCAGCTCTGACTGCAGCAGAGAAAAGTGTTTATCCCCCACCACGGGCTGGATTTTTGTCCTTCCCTCTCCCCCTGCAAAAAAAAAAACCCTTTGCAGTCTCATCCCCTCAGGCACAGCTTGAAACTTCCCAACCCTGCAAGAGCCCGTCCTGCCATTTGTAAACTCCTGTTTTGAACAACAAAACTTAGCTTGTACAACCTGGGCTCAGGGCTTGGCCCCTTTTCAACCTCCCCAGTGCTCGTACAGAGACCCTCAGAGCCTCCCAGCTAATTGAATTTTAATGAGAGGAAGTCATTTTTCCACTGGAAGAATGTTTTGCTAGAGAAATATTTTGAAACTCCCCTAACTTTTCCTGCCAGCCTTTTTTTAAAATTTTTTTTTTTTTTTTGCAGCAGAACACGAGTGAGGAAGTTCCTATCTGGGCTCTTGAGCTGCTCCCCTCACAACCCCAGCCAGGGCCAACCTTTCAATAATTACAACTTGCAAACCAAAACGTGTTTGGGGTTGGTTTGATTTCAGCCCTGACAAGGAGGATATGAATTCCCACTGCTTCACAGCTCTTGTGCTGAGACAGAGCCAATCCCAGCTCTGTCTCCAATCCCACTCCCACCTCACTGGGTTATTTTAATTTCCAGCAAAAGTGACAAACACATCAGAGCCAGGCAAGGCTGTGGATGCAGAAAACCTCGTTAGCTGGGCTTTGCAGTTCAGGTGCCCACGGGACAGCAGCTGCTTCATCTCCTGATGTGCTCCAGAAATCCTCAGCTTTCCAGGAATACAGAAATTTAACAGCTTACACCCTTTGCCCATTGTTCTGAGCCTGCACAGTTTCTGCTTAGCCTTGCAGAAAGGAGAAAGGAGGGGCCAAAGGAAATGGAGTTGCTGAGATATGAAGGAAATTAGGTTCTAGTCCACTGCTTTCAGAAAAACTTCTTCCACCCCAGTTAAAGCTGCTGGTGGCTCGAGTGCTGTGTGAGGAGGGTGACCAAAAAAAAAGATAAATATCAGAACTAGAGGGGGTTTATATCCATGTTGTATAATACCAGTACATCGAAGACAAACAAAAAACCACATTTTCTAATGATCCAGTTCTCATAAGTGCCAGCAAGATCTTGTAGCTGCAGCTCTCAGCCAGAACAGCCAAGAGGCTCCTTTCCATCCCAAAACTGAGGAGGTCCTGCAGCCCCCTGGGGTTTAAGACCTTTTCAGCAAGGGAGCCATGGCCACAGAAAGGGCTAAAAGAGGAGCAGGGAGAGCTCTTCCACCCATCAACACTTGGATTAAATTCCTTTCCTGGCAGAGGAATCAGCTGTCCCAAAGTCAGGTGAGGCCTAAAAACCACCTGGGAATACCCAAACTTCAGGGGCAGTTATGGAAATCCTGTTATTTCACAGAATGAAAGCACAGGTTTTTCATCCAGCCTGGATGTGATATCAAGTTCTTTAACTGAATCTACTGGACCTGAGCTGGAGAAGAGCTCACCACTTTTATATAACAACTCAAAACACAGCATCCAGAGCTGAAATATTTGGCAGAACGTCCAACGCTTGCGAAAGACACTCCAGTGCCCATTAAACCCAGCTTTTACTTTCCATTTTAATTGTTCCACTTCCCAGGGAACGTCTCTCAATTTAATACAATTTCCAGCTCCAGCCCTCACTCCGTAACTGGGATTTTGGCTGATAAATTCAGCCCATGCATTCCTGCTCTGTTTACAGCAGGCCAGCTCCCAGATGTTGGTAATATTAAACAGACTGGAACTTTCCCTGTGAGTGACAGCAAAATGCAGGCAAGAACTGGCTTTGCTATGGCTCTAATTAGCTGTGGATAGGAGATATTCCCCATCCCTTTGCTGGGCTGGGGAGGCCCGGGAGATGCAGCTCTTCCTCCAAATAAATCCCATAAAAATAAGAAGCTAGAGATCAATAGGGCTTGGTTTACACCCCACTGCACTCGGTGGTGATTTTAGGAAGCAATTCCAGCTCACAAGAAAGCTCAAGAATGGGATTCTCATCCCCAGGAAAGTCTCCCAAGTGCAGCAGAGAGCAGAAGTGGATTTTGCCAGGGAAATGCAGGCATTAAACAAGTTGCTGAACCGTGGGAAAAAGCTTCTCCCTCCTGTACCTTGTCTATAAATAATGCTGTGCCTCACTGCTTCCACCACAGGAGCTCACAGGAATATTCCACCCCTCAGGAATTTGCTTTGCCTTTGGAAGCAGAGTGTGGGAGGTGACAACCAAGCCACCCAAGCTGTCAAGGAGAGTCCCCACGTGTCATGGAGCAAAAGAACCAAGAATCCACGGCCAGCGCGTGGAAAAAGAGCAAATTCCTACAGCCCCAGGGTGAATGAACTGGGACTTGGGAGGGAGCTGCTTCCCTCAGCCTTCATTCACTGCCCTGCAGCTCGAAATCCCAGCACAGGCATGAACGAAAACCTTGTGAGCCCTTCCCAGTTTAAATGTGCCAAAAGCTCCAAAATCCCAGTGCAGAGATGGTCTAGAAGCCCAGCAAGGGCTTGAAACCAGAGAACCAGAGGAGCTCACTCCAACAAGGCCACTCAGCCCCCAGAAAATTTCCATCATTACCGCAAAAAGTCAAAATAAAAACCTAAAAACTACGAGCAACAGCGTTCTGCTACGTAAAAACCCGACAAAAACACCAACACCGAGCTGGAAGTGCCTCATCAGGCCTGTGGAACAGCTCCAGAGCTGCTCCTCGCCGTGGCTCACCTCAAAAACCTCCTCGTCCAAGATCCTGGTGCCGAACACGATGATGCCGTTGACGTCGATGATGGGATGCTCGCTCCGGTCCAGGAACTTGGTGATCTTCTTTTTACAGTCCAGGACCAAGGTGACATTTTTCTTCTGCACACTCAGAGCCACTCGGTGCCACCTGCGAGGACACGGCCCACAGACGGGTCAGGCACAGCCCTGGGCTTCGCGGGACAATGATTGTATAAAAAATGAACTTTCAGGAATTGATGTTCTGCGAGCCTTCGTGGAAATCCTCCCTGGGCAGAGCCTAAAGGGTTTGTTGGCAAGAGAAACGCTGAGTGACAGCTTTCATCCCTCCAAATCAGGCAGGAGAGGGCCAGCTCTGGCTTCAGCAAGAAGCAGGGATTAAAACCACACTGTTGACTCCCTTTTCCACCCTCTTTTTAAGCCCTGCACAAGTCTCAGCGTGGACTTTTTTTAGGACAAACTGATTTTTTTTTTAAGGCCCTTCATAGCAAAATCAATGTTCCTATCCCCACAAGTACAGAACAGCAGCACTGGCTGCTCATTTACAATTCTTACAGATGTCAAATGAATTCACCAAAGGCCAAAATGACAGACTGGCAGCAGCCAGGGCTGTGCAAATACATTTCTACAGGCACGACTCCTATTTCACACAACGTTCAACATGCTGGCATCGATACAAACAATGAACTGTTTTTTCCTTGGTGCACAAAATGTCACTTACTTGCCATCTGCTAGGTTAATGCCTCTAAAGAGAGGATAGTCTTCTGGGCCTGGCTTTCCTGTATGGTCTTCATACAGGAATACAGGAGATCTACCCAACTCCACACCAATTTGCTGGATCCCTTGCTCATTGTAAATTGAGATCAAGAAGGACTGACCTCCTTTCTTCGCTTTTACAGTGGTTAGAATGGAGAAGTCCTCTGGGAAGGGGGAAGCTGGAGTGGAAAAGCAAAGAGGTTAGTGAGGTTTCCGCAGAAATGAATCCCTGCACAAACAGTCCTGTTGTCTGAGAGCCCATGGCTGGTTTATCTCCAGGTGTGTGCACATCAGCAACCCTAAAAGTTTACATAGGGCCAGGTGAAGATCTGGTTTTTTCCCAAATACTCTGGGGTGAAACCCTGTGTTGGGGAAACAAAAGTTCTACAAAAGCTGTTGGCTTAAATTTGTATTATTTGCACCCAACCCTTCCAAAAGAAGCTCCTCTAAAGCTTTTCAGGAGACAAGGCAAAAAGTTTCTGTTTTGCACATCCTGGGGGGCTCCAAATGAATTTAAGATATCAAAGGGACAGAGGAAATCAAGCATCAACACAATCTTGAAGGGTTTTATTTAAGGGAGCAGAGAATTGCATCAGGATTTGTCCATTCCAGATGAGAACAGAGGAATTCGTGGTTTTGGCTTTCAGGGTTGCTGCAGACACACACACAAAAAAAATCTGAAAAAGGAAATAAATCTGGCAATCAGTAGAAAACGCTAATTTGTCTGCTTATTAAACAGCATCTCATTTCCTGGCTTTTTCTCCTCTCAGGGAAGAATTGGGTCTGATCACAGGTGATTTCTGTCTTTATTTCTCTACGGTTTGGAGGATTAAAACCGATAAAGTCTGTCAGGATCAGTCTGCAAAGCCAGACAAACACATTTAAAGTTTCAATCTGGGCATCACCCTCTTGCAGAAACCCAAATTCCTCCCCCCTTTGGATTTCTCTGCCTTTCAGACTGAAAAAAATGAGCCCAAACTGAAAATCCTGGATGCACACCCCAAACAGGGCAGCTTAAAAACCTCCACGAGCATTCATAAAGAAGATTTCTTGGTCAAATTCTACACACAACCCCCTGAGATGCTGCCTTTCAGAGTGTGGGGCTTGAGGGGCATCTCCCCTTGGAGGTCCAGGCTTTCCAAAACAAGGATTGCTTTGTACCTCTGGAGAAATCTTCAACCACAGCAGGGCACAGCAAAGTGGGGCAGCCCCACACGGGGTTTGGGACACGTGTGGCACTGGTGGCACCCAGGGGACACAGGGATCCTGTTTCAACTGCAGATGTGCAGCCAAATAAACCACAAAACCCATCGAGCTCAGTGCCCAGAAGCTTCAAAGAGATTTTCTTCACTACTTTAGACTTTTCCTAGATGATATCCCGGGGGGTTTTGACCCCAGGGAGGGGATGAGGAATGTGGCAGTGGGGAATTCTCAGCACCACAGCAAAGCTGGAGTTCAATCACAGAAGCCCCGAGCTCATCCTCTTCCTCTTCTGCCTGGGAGGTGCTTTAATTTTTAGGAACAAAGCATTTTAAATGGATTTATCTGCCTACAGCAGGGAAGGGGATGAGGCAGGAGCTGCATCAAAACCAGAACTGCTACAGAGCAAAGGGGGATCACTGAGGATACCTTTCCACCACGTTAATCCCCCTCACCTTGGGTAAATAACATTTGGGAAGCAGCAGAAAGCAGCAGAGAGGCCTCCCCATCAGGAATTAAATGCCATTATAAGCTGATTTATCCCCAGGACTCAGCCCCAGATCTTTGGCAAAGGCAGCACCCGATTTTGGTGCCTCCCACAGGATGCCCTGAGCTTTATCTCCCTCCCCTGCCCACAAACCCTCCTGGAGGACTGAGGCAGGACCATACGCCTTCCTGGCTCCAATTACAGCCTACAGATTTGGGCCTTTTATGTAAAATAGTTCATGTCCAAAATTTCATTATGAACCCACAATACAGTACCTTTCAACTTGGACAAGCTGCCAACTCATTAAAAAGCTGCTTTTAATTTTTTTTTTCATGATTATCAAAATGTCTCCATGGTGATGCGAGTTTCTCAACCCAAATAATCATAATGGATGAATTATAGCTGACATTACTCTGTTACTGCTCTGCTGTCCTGGCAAAATAACAATGCCTGCACTGTCAGAGCCAGAAATGACCCGGGCTGCTGAACGAGGGATGAAAACACATCCCCACACACACCAACACCGAGAAATACATCGCCATAAGCACACCAAGCACGGAGAAACTGACCCAAATCCCTCCAAAACAATGGAGACACCCCTCCAACAAAGGCTTTGGGATGGAGTCCTGCTCTTTGATTCGCTCCTCCAGCGAGCTCACGCTGGGAAATGCTGCGCATCCATCGCTGCAGCAGCGCCGGCTCCGGCCCGGCATCCTCCTCCCTCCCCGTGGCCAAAGCTTCTCCAGCTCGCCCTGTGGGACCTCCCACAGCACGGGGGGCAGCCCCCAGCCCTGCTGAAGCTGCAGGGGCTCCAAGGTGCATGGTTGAATCCATGGAGGGGCAGCCCCCAGCCCTGCTGAAGCTGCAGGAGCTCCAAGGTGGGCATGGTTGAATCCATGGAAGGGCAGCCCTCAGCCCTGCTGAAGCTGCAGGGGCTCCAAGGTGCATGGTTGAATCCATGGAAGGGCAGCCCCCAGCCCTGCTGAAGCTGCAGGAGCTCAGGGTGGGCATGGTTGAATCCATGGAGAGGCATGGATTCAACTTGGAGCTGCAGGAGCTCCAAGGTGCATGGTTGAATCCATGGAAGGGCAGCCCCCAGCCCTGCTGAAGCTGCAGGAGCTCCAGGGTGGGCATGGTTGAATCCATGGAAGGGCAGCCCCCAGCCCTGCTGAAGCTGCAGGAGCTCCAAGGTGCATGGTTGAATCCATGGGGAGCAGCCCCCAGCCCTGCTGAAGCTGCAGGAGCTCCAAGGTGCATGGTTGAATCCATGGGGGAGCAGCCCCCAGCCCTGCTGAAGCTGCACGAGCTCCAAGGTGCATGGTTGAATTCGTGGGATGCTCCAACGGATGAGCCAGAGTCAGGCTGAGCCTCTTCTTGCTTTCTCGAGCTTCTTAAAAGCTGTTTACAACCTCGTGGACTTCAAAACAGGGCAAGTTGGGACCTTCTTCCTAATCCACAGCCTAAAACAGAGTCCTGCTCCTGAGCTGGGAAGGGCAGGAAAGCTGGAGCTGTAGAATAGCAAAAATCAGGAAAAGCAATGAGCTGATCCCGTCCCTGACACAGACACGAAGTGAGAAGGTGGCATTTCCTGAGCCTTTACACTTTTCCTCTTCAAATGAAAGCTGTTTCCAATGGTGTCACCAATTTCTGGCCTCTTCCTTCATCTGAGGAGGCTCTCAGCTGTGCCATGACTTGTTTTTGTCAGGGGTGACTGTTCAAGCTCTAACAGAGATTTCTGAGCAGGCAAATGACAATTGCCAATTTGATGAGAGCACACAAATGACATTTTGCTGGCTGCCACTGAAACCGTTGCTTTCTTGCTTCTCCTGGAAGAGCACAGATTTTGCTTGGAAGCAGGACTTCTTTAGGGAGCCAGGACAAAAAGCATCTCAGCAGATTTTCCTCACTCTTTTGAGCAGGAAAAAACAAGTTTTATATATATATATACACACACACATACATCCTGCTTTGCTGGCTGTGGCAGCAGAATGCAAAGCCCATGAAATTACATCTTAGAAAATCACCAACTTCTAATTAGCACAAAATATTCTGTACAGAGCACATTTGCCAAGGGTGCTGTGGAGCAGAGAGGGAGAGTTCTGCTCCAACCCACCCTCCTGGTGACAAAAAAGCCCGAAAACCACATTCCCCTGGGACACTGCCCTGCAATTACTCTGTTATCTTTATCCCCTCTCTCATCTGGGGGTGGGAGCTGAAGTCACATCTTGTTAAGGAGATGAGGAAACATCTGTGGATCTGCTGGAAAACATTGGGAGCTCTTCACTTGGCTCTTCCCTATTTCCTGGGAAAACATTGGGAGCTCTTCACTTGGCTCTTCCCTATTTCCTGGGAAAACATTGGGAGTTCTTCACCTGGCTCTTCCCAATTTCATGGGAAAACACTGGGAATTCTTCACCTGACTCTTCCCTATTCCCTGAGCAAGCAGCAGAGAAGCCTCAAGGACTCTGGAAGCTTTCAGAGGGACTGAGCTGCTTCAAACACCCCAAGGTTGTCCAGGTGATGAAACGATGGAAAAGTTGCTCCATAACTCCATCCAGATCTTCTCACCCAAGGAAGATGCAAGCCAAGAGCTCAGTGAGGGTGAGGATATAAAAGTAATGAGGTATAAAAGAGACAACCAAGAAAATCCTCTGCAATGCTGAGTTCTCTCCAGGGACCAGGATTCAGTTTTCTCCAGGGACCAGGATTCAGTTCTCTCCTGGGACCAGGATTCAGTTCTCCGTGATTGTGTTCCCTCTGTCAGAACTGCTGTGATCCAATCCCCTTGTTAAATAATCAGCCAGAATATCCCAGCCTTGTTTTTACATCTCCAGTTCACCCCCATTTGCCGGTTTCTGTTACATAAAGGTGACCAGGCAGGACTTCACAGTGGCTACAGAAACCACTGGCAAGCTCTGAAATCCATTCCAGATGGATATTCCAAACTGGAACCATTTCCTCTGAACACTTTTGAGCCTGTAGACACCAGGCCTAAAACTTGAAGTCATTTCAGGGACAGGACATGAAGGGACAAGAAGGCACAACCTGTGCAGATGTGATATTATCTGTGATCAGAAAGAACTTTCCTGCCCTGGGCAACAATAAAGACTAATTTAGGGTCTGGTTTGCCCTTGTGCAGACATTTAAACCCAGCTTTAGGCCAGACTGAGCAGCTCCTTTGCTAAGGGTTGGCCATGCAATGATGTCCAGCCTGTCGCACGTTGCTCTCCTCTGTCCTCACGTCAGGCTCAGTTTAGGTAAAACACAGCCTGTGCTCCTGCTCAGCACGGATTAAACAGAATTATTGCCACAGCAGGATAATAACGAAGGCTGGAAATAACTTCAACAAGGAGGGAAGTCCAGGAAGGGAGGGTTGGAAGCACATCCCCAGCCCAGCCTCAAAGTCTTCATTCGTGCCTCTGCCAGGCTGGGGCTGAGGGATGCCCGGGTTAATTAAGAAGCAGTGATGGTGGCACAGCCCATTAGCTCTGGTTTAGCCAATCCATTCATCCCCTCCCAAACACGGAGGGAGGCTGTGTGTGCCTGCTCTGCTCAAATCCCCTCCTGCCTCCCACACCAGGCACAAGCAGCTTCCTTCTGCCTCCTGCCAAAGCTGCCTCAGCAAAGGCATTTTCCTCACCAAAGTCCTGCCATGCCTGACTCCAGCATCCCAGCCATCCCCCAGGTGAAACTGGGACACCTGGATGGCCTGGGAAGGAAGGATTCTGGTGGTGACTGCATCTCTCAGGCAGGGAGGAGTTTCGGTCCACAACTTCTTACAAACACATTTGACTCTGTAGTGATTCTGCCTTGGCCTGAAAAATTCAGCTCAGGCAGCAAAAAAATGGTCAGAGCTCTTCGAGGGCTTTGTGCCTTCCTCTAATGAGCCTCCCATCCCTTCAAACAACTTTCCTCGGGACATCTGGTCCTGTGGGCCAGCCTGTTATTTTTATCTGGTGATTATTTGTGTTAGGAGAGACAGCAGAGCCCCAGAAGCAGACCCCACTGTGCTTGGCACTCCCCAGGCCCAGAACAAAACGCAGCCTGTGCTCCTCTGCCTCCTCCTGCCTCTGTCCCCAGCTGGGTGTCACCCTGTGAGAATGACAGAGGAGGAACTTTCCAGCCTGGGGGGCTGCAGTGACAGCCACCAGCTCGTGCAAGCACAGGGATCAGAGGATGTTATTTGATGGCTGGAAATCTGCAGCCCCCTGAAACAGCAGAACCACTGCAATCGCACTGGGGAAACGAAGGATCAGACATTTCCATGGGACAAATAAAAAGCTGGACTCACCAGGGTACAGCTGCTTCGTCGGGGCACTGAGCTGAGCATCTTTTGTTACTCTGTAAGCAACATCTGCTTCTTTTGAAGATCTTCTGCTTGTGCAAAACCCTGTGGTTTTTGTGATACCATCAGGTAAATTATGAAAATCTAACACCTTCAAGAGGTCTGCAGGTTCAGCTGTGAAGAGAAAAGGAGAAGGAAGAATTAGGAGACGACAGGAGTGGCACTGCTGGGCTCCAAATCAGTCTTGCAACACACAAATCAATCGTCACAGCCTTAAACCCAGCTGAAATCTGCTTTCAGTACAAGGTTAATGCCAGGTTCAGAGCGGGGCCATGGTCAAAGGCACTGATTCAGGGCAGACAGGAGTAGCAGCTCAGCTGTCTGCACCAGGGCACAGGGCAGAAAGCACAGCCCTGTTTGTCCCAGGAGCTGGATTTTCCTGGATGTCTTCACCCAACCTCCATCACTCAAGTACATCCTGGAGATTAAGCACCAGGCAGGAAATTCCTGATCTGAGGGAAAGGCTTTAAATCAAGATTTTCCCACCACACCAATACAAACCTTCCCGTTCTTCGGTTGAGGCAAAAAGTTATTTGGAAGCAAACACCTGAGCAGGCTTCCTTGAGGGACAGAGAACACACAGAATAATCACACACAAACTCAGGGTGGCTGGGATGACAGGAAAAGCCACAAGGAACGTTTTGGGATATAAAGCAAGGTGAGGAGGCAAAGATGCTGCACAAGCCCTCCTCAGGCAGCTCCAGTCCAGGCAATTGCCACCAAATCATTCCCCAGGTATTCCGTGACACCAGGATTCCTGCTCGGCCACCAGTGCACCCAAATGTGCAGCTGGATGGTCAAAAATCCACGTGTGCTTCGCAGAGAAGGGCAAAAATCTGAATTTTGCCTCATGGCACAGAGCAAAAGGCTCCTTCCCTCACTGACATCCTGTTAGGCTCTGATCCCGAGGCTCTAATTAACGAGGAGACCTTGCCTGACACCAACAGCAGCAGCTTCACCTCCAGATGTTCAGGGCTCTGGGACATCAATTAAGTCATGCAAGTGAAGCATCTCATTAACTTCCTAATCTGCATCTCGTTAACTCCCTAATCTGCTCTTGCTCACCTCAGGAGAGGTGGAGGCTCCAGCAGTGGAACAGCCAGACCTGACTTGAAACTCTTAAATGAAATTCTTTGGAATTTTGACTCAGTAGTTGGAGCCAAACGGTGTCAGAAATATGAACCAGCCCAGCAGGGCCCAAAGCAAACTGGGCTGTGCTGGTTTTGGCTAGGGGAGGGTTAAATCTCATCCTAGCAGCTGATATGGGGCTGCATTTGGGGTTTGGGCTGAACACAGGGCTGATAACGCGGGGATGTTTTCATCACTGCTGGGCAGGGCTTGCAGAGTCAAAGGATTTTCTGCTCCTCTTTCAGCAGGCTGGGGGTGCACACGGAGTTGGGAGGGATATTCCAAGGGATATTCCATGCCCTAGGGAATCATGCCCAGAATGGGGGGAAGTGGGAAAAAGAGGGGACATGAAGTGATGGTGCTTGCCTTCCCAAAAAAATCATCATTTGTGATGAAGCCCTGCTTGGCACACCCACGGAGGGAAGAATTCCTTGCTTTATTTCCCTTGCTTTACCTATTAAACCACCTTTATCTCATCCCACAATTATTTTTTCCCCACTTTTTCTGATTCTCTTGCTTTACCTATTAAGCCACCTTTATCTCATCCCATAATTATTTCTTTCCCCACTTTTTCTGATTCTCTTGCTTTACCTATTAAACCACCTTTATCTCAACCCACAGCTACTTTTTTCCCGACTTTTTCTGATTCTTTACTGGCTGCATCCCTGGGGAAGGGCTGCACCGTGTCCATCAGCACTGAGCACAACCAGACCTTTTACAACATCAGAACTTTTAGCTACCAAGAAGCTCAGCCCAATGTTTGCACGGAAAATCGATGTGCATTGTTAGGCAGCTTTTAAAAGTTTCCACAATCCTAAAAAATTGGGCCCTCAATGAGAGATTACAAACATCTGGCAAAGCCCAGGGAACAGTGTAGATAATAAAGGAGCTGAGGGAGCCTGGCCTGAGCAGCAAACGCACAAAATATTTCCTCATCCCTCATCCTCATCAGACACTGGATGGATGACACGTTTGTCCAAGCTGTCATTGCCACTTGGATCTTCCCCCTGCCTTCAACCACGTTTTATTCTGCACAAAATATCTGCACAACTACAGCCTGAATCGTGTTTAGGCAACCAAAACGCAATAAAACTCCATCCCTGCTTCCAGTCACATCTCTGTGCCCCAAGAGCCTCAGAGCAGCCAGCTCCTGAGCTGCCTCCAACATTTATTTAGGGAGGAGAGGGGGGAAAGGCACGGGCAAGGGGGAAGGGATGTGAATTCCAGACTCCTGACATCAGCTGGGTCCCCGGGCCAGGTGTGGGGGGTCGGAGCTCTGTGTGCACATCAGCCAGAGGAACGGGCCTGCAGGAATGGGAACATCTGCACAGGAACCCATCCTCTGCATGGACTCATCCCTGGGGACAAAGGTGCCCCTGCAGTGGTCACAGGGAGGTGACGGAGCTTCAGGGGGGCTGGACCCTCTCCAGGTGCCACCATCACAGGTTTGGAGCTGCAGCCCCTGCCTGGAGCCCTCTGAGCAGCCCCGACCCATCCCCAGTGCCCTGACAGGGCACTTCTCATCCCTAAATGATGATCCAGGCACCTGCACTGCCCCCAACACTGCAACTCATCTCCATTCCCCAGGAAGGTCCTCTGTGCCTCCAGAGCCACGATGAATTAGGTCAGAGCAAGATATTCAAGCAGAAAACCAGTCTGGTGCTGCACAAACCAACTGGAAACCGGGCAGGTGAGGGATCCACCTCTGCTCCCAGTGCCCCACCTCTGCTGGAAATCAGAGAGGAGCTGAGGAGCCAGCCAAAGCCCCACAGCCCCCTCACCACTGAGAGCATCCTTCGAGCAGGATCTCAGCAGCAGGAAAAGGCCCAGCTCTGCCCAGAAGGATGAGCTGCACACAGGAGCAGCCCTCATTCCTGCCCAGCCTAAATTCAGTTATTCCCTCGGGGCTTTCCAGCCAAATCCAAGCTCAGCAATCTCCTGCAGGAGCAGCCAGGGCACCGTGCACAGGAGGACAGAGACCTGACTGACTGAATTCCAGGGGGTTTCTTACAGGTTTGCTCTGGGCTTGGCCTCCATCCGAGAGCTGGATGAGCTGGTGCTTTATGAAAGCTCCCTTTTCACTCTCTGTGGGATGAATACCATCCCTGTGCAGCATCACACACAGGAGCATTCTCTGCTCGAGGTGCACAGGGCTCCCCACAGGGACCAGCTCAGTCCCTGCTGGCTCGGTATGGGCAGCACAGAGAAAACCAAACCCCAAATACCCCAAATTAGACCAAAAGCTGCCCCAAAAAGCTGCAAAGCCCTTGAATAAGACCAAAAAGGAGCTTTAATTCCCATTTTAACTCAGCAGAGATGGCAGGGCCTAAACATGCTCTGCAATGCCCGGAGAAGAAATAATAGTGCAGAGCACTGGAGGGAGGGACAGAGGGATAAAAATTAGTGCCAGAAGTTTGGCTTTTTTTTCATTTCCAGGGAAATGTGGAACAAAGTGATTGTCCCATCCCTGGAAGTGCCCAAGGCCAGGCTGGACAGGGCTTGGGGACACCTGGGCTGCTGGAAGTGTCCCTGCCCATGGGACCTTCCCCACCCCATGATTCAGTGACTCTGTGAATGACTTGATGAAGAACCAACAGTGGCAAGAGGAGGGATTAAATCCCCAATGCTTCCATCACCACAATTAACCACAATCTTTCTGTAATAATCTGACTCCTAATTCCTTAAAAAACTGTTGAAACCTGGATCAGAGGCTGCTGATATGAAGTTTATAACTCTACCCTGACCCAGAAGTGGCCAATGGAGATTTTTCCTTTCTCTCACTTCAATATCAGAGCAAACCAAGCCAGATTCTTTGAAACAAACCCTGGCTTTGGGCTGGACATCCACCTGCCACCACCAGCACAGCCAAACCACCCTCTTGGACTCAGCCAGGGGATGCAGGAGCAGATAAAATCCCAAAGAACTCCAAAGGAAACCGGAATTTAGCCACCATTAACATCCACCAGTGAACATCTGAGCACACCAAACCCCCCCTGCCTGGGGGCCAACCCCATTCCCAACTCTCCTTCCCCTGACTGCTCTTTAAGACAAATTTTTAGAGGAAAAGATGCCCTAAACCCTGCTGATCCTTCAGGATATGTGCAACAATAAACACGGATTTTATTTCAGCCCATTCCACCTGTCAGTCACAGAGATCAGCACAACCAGCCCTTCTTTAGGGAAGGGCAGGGAAACACAGGAAATTTTCTTCACTCAACCATTATCCAAAGCTTCACTTCCCCATCCTAATTTTTGGTTTCCCCTCTCAATTCCATCCTCCCTGGGCAAGGGAAAATAAGGAAAATAATTCTTCTCCCCTCAAAACACCCCAACAAAATAACACCAAACTAAATCGAACAACCCCAAACAAACCAAAACACCACAAAAAAAAACCCCACAGAAAACCCCAAGAACCCAATGGAAATGTTGCTCTGGAAATTCAGTGCAAGATGGGAGCTGCAGCTTCTGCACTGCAAATCCCAGCCTCAGCCAGAAGTCATTAATCTAAGCCATATTTATGCCTGTAATAATAATTTTTAACACCTTGAACAACCCAAAAGCACTCCCATAAGTCACTTGCGTGTTCCTTGTGCATATCCGTGTTCCCAGTGTCTGAAAAATTACAAATTGCATGCAACAATCCTCAAAACAAATCTCATTTTTCAAGGTCTTTAATTAAATCCTGATCCCCGAGGAAAGCCACGGTGTTTAAATTGTCACTGAGCTGAGGGCTGGAGCTCCTGAGGATCACCAGTGCTGGGAACAGACACTCCCTGTGTTTTCCCAGTTCTCCCAGTGCAGGGAACTGGGCAGCACTGGACTGAAAGAAAAGCCAGGTTTTTAAAGAGAGCATGGTCTGGATGCCAGGCAATTCTAAAGCTGAGCTTTGCCCAGCCTGGCCTAGGGAAGGTTCCCTGCCCATGGCAGGGGTGGAACGAGATCAGCTTTAAGGTCCCTCCCAACCCAAACCATCCTGGGATTCTGCGACAAAATTCAGGGGATTTTCTGGAATCTTTCTTCAACTTTTTGCCTTCCACCATCCTTCAAAGTGGAAAAAATTCATCTGGAGACACAAATTTACTGTGCACAGCTGCCCTGTTGTTGTATGAATGCCATGACTGAGACATTTGGGGATCTGCAGCCTGGAAAAGGAGAATTTTCGTCTATATTCACATTTGGAACTGGCAAAGGACATCCCAAAGCCCTTCAGGACTTAATGCTGCAGCTCTTACTCATGCTATGGTTTATGTGCAACGGTTTGAGGCCGTAAGGTGAAGAATGAAAAAGCATTTCCAGCTCATTCCAGGTGCCCTCTGCAACCTCCTCATCACTTACCACCAATCCCACCAGGCTGGGGATTTGCTTCCCAGCAGCAGGGGTGCAGATTTGCTGGGAAGCAAAGCTTTCCTATATGAACAACAACAGAATATTGTCATTTATCTCCCAGCAAGCAGTGACAGCAAATAAAACCAGCAAGGATCATTTCAGGAGTAGCATCTCCTTGAAAAGAATTTTAGGACACCTTCCACCATCCCAGGGTGCTCCAAGCCCTGTCCAGCCTGGCCCTGGACATTTGCAGGGATGGAGAATCCACAATTTCTCTGCACAACCTGTGCCAGGCCTCCCCACCCTCACAGGGAAGCTGTTCTGTATTTTTAAGGGGAAAAGGTGTTTTCCAGCAGAACCCCAAACCCTGAGGGGTCAGAGCAGCTGATGAGGGACAGGAGGAGCCATTGGTGACCCCAAAGCTTTAATCCCAACCTGGAAAACCCATCCAAAACCCTGCAGGAGAGAGCTGAGAATCCCCACAACAGAGGGACTGGTGCTCCACATTGCTCCAAGGAAACCCTCCCCTTTCCAGCTTTACCAGCCTTTGAGTCCTTTTCCAAGATATTCTTAGCCCTAAATAAACACCCAATTATTGCCTCTGGGGAGCCCAGCCCTGGGCAGGGCAGAGCTCTTCCCCTGGGCTCTGTGTTTCTCACTCCCCAGAGGTTGATTTGAACATCTGGGCTTAGATTTGGAATTAAATACAGAGGTATTTATATATTATACCCTAATTTAGGGATATTATATTATTCCTCGAGTTCCTGTGTCAGATCCAGAAGAAATAAAAGCGAGGACTGGAAGCTGCTTCCCCTTAGTGATGCTTTTTTTATGGAGCTGGGAGCCTCCTTTTCAGGCTTCTGGGATTTCAACAATTTTGACTCCTTATCTAAACACTTTTCACCACAGCTGACCCGGCTGCAGCCCTGGGATAACTGACTAAAACAGGGTGGCAGAGGCTAAAATAAAACAGGGCCTAAAATAAGGATATCAAGCTCCAGTTGCTGCTGCTTCGACATCCTTTGGATGGGCTTAACAGAGCCTCTTAAATTCTTCAGCATCCCAGCAGCCCAATAAAACACAATTATTTATCTGGACAAAGAGAAAAGGCATTTAAGGAGGAGAATCGGGGAATGCAAGCTGCAGGACTGAAGATATTTAAGGTTGTTCCCTAGGAAGAGGCAGAATAGAGAGAATAAATAAAAGTCAGCTACGGAAGGGGTCAGAACTCATCTGCTCCTCCCAAGAGCTGCCACAGAGCTGTGTCAATTCACACTGCTCCAGATTGCAGAATATTTCGCCAATGACTCATGACATCCCCTTATTTATTTATTTTTTCTTTTAAAAAAAGCCCAAATAGTCCTAACTGGGAACAAAGGAAACCATTATGCAGAGTCAGATTGGAAGGATCCTACATCTAATCCCAAAAGGAAAAGAAAGAAACCCAGAACTGACACTGGAGCAGCTCTGAGACTCCATTAAATTCAAAGAATCAAATAATCCTTGCTCCTTTGAGCAAAAATCCTCTTTTTTTTTTTTAAATAATCAATCATTTGCGTTTCTAACAAAGCCATGGTGTTAGCAGCTAACAGTGAGCAAAGAGCAACGTTTTCCTTCATGGAATATAATTAAAAATCTGCTGCAAATTCCATGCAAAACGTGCAGATACAATGCCCAGAAATCAGGCAAATACCGAAGATTGGGGGGGAAATCCCAGCCCTGTTCCAGGACAGCAAAAATCCCGCTCGTTTTATGAGCTGAGGATTTGGGATTTTCCCTTGGGAGGGGGGAAAAAAGAAAACAGCAGGAAAGGGATGGCTCAGAGGAGGAGGATGGGCTTTTCCAGGATAATCCCTGTCCTACACCAGCCTGGGAGCCAGGACACGACCCTGCACAGCCAAGTGACAAATCCATCCCGGGACACTTGGGGACAGCAGCACCCACACCGGGGATTGCACCAGTTTCAAGGAGCTGTTCCCTCCCATTGCCACAAATCCTGGGAAAAAGGGATGAAAAACTCCCAGGGAACAGGGAAAAAGGGTGGTGGGGTCTCTGAAAGGGCAGCTCTGAGGGTGCAGGGCACAGCATTTCCCTTGCCTCACATCCCAGCAGGGATCAGTGGGATTCTCCCTGGCTTTCCCCATTTGTCCCCAAGGCAGGTCCAGGGCACAAATTCGTCCTTGCTGAAGGAAAAAATCCCATCCACGGGGCAAAAAAGCACAAAGGCTTTTAGGGCAGAGCCCGAGTGAAGGCCTGTCACCCTCTGACCCACATCAGTGACTGTTCAGCATCCAGGGAATTTTTAGGACCTCATCCTGACAGCGGGATCAGAGGAATGAGGTGAATCAGCAGCTCCAGGGGCTGTCCTTGCTCTCCTCACATCCCACCCTGCCCACGGGGCTGCTCCCATCCCATCCCATCCAGCCCCGCTCCAGGAGAGCTTTCCAAGCTCCCCCCTCCACATGGAGCAAGAATTTCTGGGTCACTGTGACATTTTGGGAAGGGTTCCAGCCCAAGTTTGGTTCCTGGCAGGAGTCTTGCCCTTTGAACGACTGAGGGTGAATGGAGGCTGGAACTTTCTTCAACTTTTTGCCTCACACCATCCTTCAAAATGGAAAATAATTCATCTTGAGACACAAATTTACTGCCCTGTTGTTGTATTAACGCTGTCCCTTGGATTTGTCCCTTGGAGCTGGGAAAGCTCCAAACTCACACCCTCAGCAGACCCACAGATGGAAAAGGTGATGGAGCAGCACCCCAACTTCAGAGTGATTCACTGGGAGCTCTCCCATGGAGCTGGGTTTAGGAGCAGCCCCTTAAAACCAGCCCTAAAGGGATGCAAGTTCTGTCCCCCTCACCCCCAGGCTCTGCTTTTTTACACAAAATCCCATTTTAAAATCATTGCAAGGCCCCTGGATTGCCTCAGCCAGCACATGGAGATGGAAATCACATCCAAGGAGTCTCCCATTCTTCCCAAGGAAACCTTGGCACCTCCTCTGCAGGTGGAGCACTGAGGTTTTCCAGGATTTTTGACACGGGAGGATGGCTTTGAACCCACAGAGGGAAGGTCTAGATGGGATTTTAGGAATAAATTCTTCCCTGGGAGGGTGGTGAGGCCTTTCCCAGTTTCTCTCCACACCATGGGACTCATTCCTAAGCACAGGGCCTCCTGCACCTCTCACACAGGTGCATTTGAAGGTGGAAAAGGAAATTTCAACCTTTTATCTTTGCTCTAAAGAGTCCCAGTGTTCCCAGACAATCTGGCACTGGGACAGCAGCTACATTTTCAAAGCAATTTGTAATAATCAACCACTTAAAAGCCCTGCAAGGCTTAATTAGGGCCTGAGCTTGCAGCACATGAAAATCAACAAGAAGCTCTGCAACCAGTTTTAATGGGGTGCAGAACAGTTATTCCTGCGAGGAAGCATCCAAAGCTGGCAGGATCATCTGGAAAAGGGGAAGGAATAAAGGAGACCTGGCCTAAGAACCTTGTCAGAGTGTGAGAAGCGGCCTCTGCCTCATGGCCTCTCTCAAAACCTCCCAGAAAGGAACAAAATTCAACAGCTAAACCGGAGTTTTTGCTGTAAAATCAATTCCCTGCAGCCCTCTGGGTGGTTTTATGGTCTCCCTGCATCCCAAGAGTGTCACTGAAATGGGAATTACTGCACCAGGCTGGAGCCATCCCACACACTCACAGAGCAGTGTCCTCCACCCTGGAAACCCCAGCCCATCCCTGTGGGATTTATCTGGGATTTATCTGCAGCCAGCAGCCTCTGTGGGTGTCAGGGCACTTTGGGAACAGAGTCAGCCACCATTTGGGGTTTTTTCCCCCTTTCCTGTGCCAGTGGAAGCACAGCAGGATGCTCCAGGACACACAAAGCCTCACAGGATAACCTAAAACACATCTCTCGACACTTCAGGGGTGTCAAAAAGGATCATAAAGCCACCTTCAAATAGAATTTTGTGCCCAGGAAAACGCCACGGCAAAGGATTCTGCTCCCTGTCAGCATCTTCCAGCAGCACTCAGGGAGAGTGGGAGATGCTGAAGAAATTTGGAGCGGGATGTGTGCGGTGTGAGGACACAGGGGACAGGCAGCATCGCTCATCTAGACCACAAAATCTGGAAAAAGCAGCCAAAATGGACAAATCTGGGGGGAACTGGTGCTATTCCAGAATAACCCCCTCTTTCCAGCCTTCCCAGAGCCGTGCCCAGCCCTTTGCTGAGTGGCTGAGCTTAATTAAGCTCATTAACACAAGCACCTGCAGAATGAGCATCACTTCCAGCCTCGCACATCACATCACCACTTCAAAGGCAGCGAATCCCCCGCAGGGCACTGCCCCACGCCCAGGTAAACCCGGCTGGGATGCTCCCAAAAATACAGGAATTCAGGAGCTAAAGATTCATTTTCATGCACTGCGGGTTTTTCAGTTGTCTGCAAAGTTAATGGGAGCAGGCAGAAGTAATTTCATTTTTAAATATTTCATTGGTTGGTTTGAAAAAAAAGCCCAACATTGAATTATTTCCAGCTCTACTCTATACTTCAATATTTCGACACGGGGAGAGAAATGTAAAACCAATTATTTCCCTCAGATGCTTAAACCAACCAACTCCGAGCATTAAGTTCATATCTGATTCTCCTCAAAAATACAGCCAGCAGGCAAATTTCAAATTAATACCTGCTTGACTTCATGAAAAGTGTTTCTGAAGCTTGTTTCCCGAAGTTTTCTCCGGAGCATTAATTCCTGAGTTTATATAACCCACACTGCACCACACAGGTGCTGCTTTCACGGGAAGAGCAGGAGGAAAAAAAGCCCAGAATTAACTGAGTTCCATCCATTCTCAGTCCCCAAAGAGCTGAGGTGCTCTCAAGGGATGTCTTTGAGAGCAGGGAGAAATTCACCACTTAAATTCCCCGTTCCCAGTAATTTTCTGACTTCTAATCCACATTTATTCCCCAGGTCTTGCTCCCAATTAGGTGTTCAGATGGATTTCTTTGTGAACATCACCAGGGAATGTTATTTTACTTTAGGCCAGTGGAGTTTTTTAGAATAATACAGAATCTGGTTGTTCCAAACATGCAGCAGAGGCTCATCCAAGCACAACATCCAGCTCCCATTCCTTTCCCATTTTAAATAAAACACGAGTACGGGGTGTATTTCCCTGCTGCCCAAGTTCAGAAAGGGCACATTTTGGTGTTATTTTACATTAAAATCCCGGAATTCCTCACCTTGGTTCAGGGAGAGGGTTTGCTCCCATTATCAGAGCACATCCAGAGGGATTTGGGCAGCGCTGGGAAATTCCTGCTCAGCCTTGACAGAGCTTTGGGATCTCTGCTCCTCGGGCATTAGGGGAAAAAGGCAACCCCATTAACCCCCCGGGGCGGGATCTGCATTGCAAACAGCGCCCAGGAGCCCAGCCACAGCTAATTACTGAGCTAATTAGCCATTAACCATCCCACCTGCTGTGGGATACAAACCTCTCCGTAGGGATAGAAACCCCTTCAAGGGATAAAAACCCCTCCATGGGATCCAAACCCCCCAAATAGGGATCCAAACCTCTCCAAGGGGATAAAAACCCCTTCATGGGATCCAAACCCCCAAAATAGGGATCCAAAACTCTCCAAGAGGATAAAAACCTCTTCATGGGATCCAAACCTCGCCAAGAGGATAAAAACCCCTTCATGGGATCCAAACCACCAAAATGGGGATCCAAACCTCTCCAAGGGGATAAAAACCCCTCCATGGGATCCAAACCCCCCAAATAGGGATCCAAACCTCTCCATAGGGATAGAAACCCCTCCAAGGGATATAAACCCCCAAAATAGGGATCCAAACCTCTCCAAGGGGATAAAAACCCCTCCATGGGATCCAAACCGCCAAAATAGGGATCTAAACCCCTCTGTGGGGATCCAAACCTCTCCATGGGATCCAAACTGCCAAAATAGGGATCCAAACCCCTCTGTGGGGATCCAAACACCTGTGATGAAATCCAAACCTCTCCATGGGGGATAAAAATCCCTCCGTGGATCCCCTCCATGGGATCTAAACCCTCCATGGAGATCCAAACCCCTCCCAGGCAGCAAAGCCACCCCAAAAACCATCCCTCACAACCATTTTCAAGAGCTGATAGATCTTTCCTCACCAATATCCCTATAAAATCCTGGCTTCATCAGCCTGGAACCCACAGCTGCCACAATGGGGTTTCAAGGGCTGATTTTAGGGTATTTGGGTCACAGCTGCATGTTCTTTCCCTTCCCTCCTCTCAGATATTCCCTATTAAACTGGTTACAAGGTGTCTTGGACATGGGAAATATCGGCTGCATTTAAGAGCTGAGATGTCATTTCAGGTCTTCCATTCTCCACGCAGGAGGACTCCAACCCAAAGATAGCATCTGAAAAATTGAAATATGCTCCTATAAAAGCCGACAAGAAATATCCAAGGTCCTCATCCAAAAAGCTTTCCCAGGACTCAACCCAAGGCTGGCCCAGACAAATATTTACATAATTATTCACATGGGTTTGTTTGAAATAAAGAGCCTTTTATGATCATTACTTTGGCATCAAACATCTAATTAGGCGCCAATGACAGTTATAAAAATCACTGAGCTCTCCTTGTCAGGGCTGCTGGGAGAGCGGGACTGGAGTGATGTCCCAGCCCTCCTGCTCCCCTGGGAAAATCCCGAGGGGATTGGGACAAGGGGATGGAGCAGGGATGGCTCTGCCTCCTCTGGGAAACGGAAAATTGATGGGCAAAGGGTCAGAAATGCCCACTCGTGGCTGGTTCAAGCTGTGACCCTGGAATTGGCATTTTTATGCCTCTCTGCTTCAGCCAGCAGCTTTTGGGATGAGGCTTTCCCAGAATTCCTGCAGGGCACCCAAAGCAGACCTCGACTGGCAAGTCCCACAGGAAATGTGACAAAATTCACCCATCTGAGCAAATCTTCAGCACTTAAATCCCTCCGTGCTGAGTCTCCAGGGAGGACTTTCCCCTCCTGCCTTGTCCCAGTGAGTCCCTGCAAATCCAGGTTCCTAAATCCCTTCTAATTTTGTGAAATTTATTTAGAAAGAGATAAAATACAGTATTTCCATCATTGCTTCAGGTGCTGGTTCCCAAATCCCTTCCAATTTCGTGAAATTTATTTAAAAAGAGATAAAACACAATATTTCCTCCACTGCTTCAAGTGCTCGTTTCTAAATCCCTTCCAATTTTGTCAAATCTGTTAAGAGATAAAATACAATATTCCCTGCACTGCTTCAAGTGCTGATTCCTAAATCCCTTCCAATTTTGCAAATTGTATTTAAAAAGGGATAAAACTCAATATTCCCACCACTGCCTTACAGGGAAGCACCAGAGACCACATTTTGATTTTATTTTGCTTTTTGATAACACTGAAGAGCCAGTTTGCCATCAGACAACTGAATTCTCAAAAGGGGAACAAACGAACCCCAGCTTTGTGAATAAAGCTGCTTTTAGAGGGGAGGTTTTGTGCAGGAGCCCAGCCCAGCCAGGTGCTCCCCACGAACTCTTCCAAGCCCCAAATCCCACCGAGGAAGGATATGTGGCTTTGCTTTCCAACAATCCCAATTTGTCCCATGGCAATTTCCTTAATGAGGCTGGCAGAACCTGGCCCTAAGAGACGGGCAATAAAAAAAAAATCACATTTCTGTAAGAACACAGCACAAAAACGTTCATTTACAGGGTGAAATCACAGCACAGAGACACAAACGAGATCCAAACAGCAACCTCGGGCACCTCCAGCAGCAAAATCAGCATCCCAAGCTCCAGGGCTGGGAGGTTTTTGCTCCTGCACTGAATTCTGCAGCCCCACAGGAGGGTTTTGGCTCCAAAGGGTCAATCCCACATCGCTGCACTGAACAGGTTGGGGTTGATTTGTTCTGTGCCCATGTCTTGACTACAGAACGAGCAGCGCCCACCTCACCGTCACCCTTCCAAAGGGTGCAAAAAAGCAGCAGGTTGAAAACAGAGGAGTCAAAAGCAGCAAAGAAATCAATACCTGACACATCAACCACTTCTTAAACCGTGCTCTCCACAGCACAGGGCATTTACCTTGGCATTATCCCTTTAATTGCCTGAAAAGCTCCCGAAATTTCCTGCTAAGTTGCTTTTCCTCTGTTCTGATAAGCAGGGTGATAACACCAGAAGCCTCGAGCAGGGGTCGAAGGAGTCAGGGAGAGCGAAGAGAGAGCTCCTGAGCAGCTCTGAACATCAGCCCTGCTGACCTGAGCAGCCAATAAAGCTCTCCTTAATCACCCACGTTGGTCATTAAGAGTTAATTAAGCACACGCTTTATAAACCTGACACCGGAAGTTTTCTCGGCCCCAAAAGCATCACCACATTCCCCCACGCAGCAGAACCTGCCTCAGCTTCCCAGCCTCCAGCAGAGCCCTGGGATGACTCCGTCATTCCCTGGGGATGGCCACCGATGTCCCCACTGCCCTGGGACAACCCCAGGCTGGTGGAGCAGACGAGGGACAGGAATCTGCCCAAAAACCCACACAGAGCTGTTGTCACCTCCACCCCTGCCCTGCCCAGAGCTGGCTGTGCCAAACCCACCTCCAGGTTTTCTCCTGGAGCTGCTGTTCAGCGCCTCAGACTGGGGTTTGGCTTTGGAAAAGACAGAGGTTAAATAGCATCCAAACACCATTCTCCTGTGCCAAGCACAGCCTGGCACTCAAAGGATCATCCAGGGAAAGGAACCAGGATGAGAAAGAGGATCCCAGTGCTGACAAGGATGCTCTGGAAGGACAGAGCACTTTGGGACATGGTTTAGTGCTGGGATTGGGAGGAATTTTCCACCCAAAATGATTCTGTTCCGTGACAGCTGACTCCAAGATGATTTTGGACATGCAGCCAGCCCACAACACCCCAGGAGTGCCACAGGGAGCACCCCAAGGCAGCAGCACAGGCAGAGGGAGGAGAGGCTTTCATTTGGGCAGGGGTTGAAGCTGGATCTGCAGAGATATCCCAAAGGATTTGGCTGACAGGACAAGCACGGCATGGAATGGATGATAAAGGTGGCTGAGGGATGCTGCCCCTGCCTGGGCACTGCAAACAGAGCTGGGAATGCTCTCCCACCCAAATCTGCACCTGGGCGAGTGCCAGGGCTCTGATCAGGGGGAATTTGAATAATGAGATATTGATGAGGTGGGAAAAGAGCTCAGCTGTACCAGAGAGCAGATCCTGAGGGGGGTAAATCATCAGCACTCCCTTGGAATCCCAGCAGGAGCAGAAAGCATTGCTGGGAGGGATCCTTCACCTGGAGAAAGGTCTCAGACGTGACAGGGGGTGCATGAGGAGATGTCAGCTCCTGCATTTGGAAAAGCAGCCAGCCAGGAGGAGGGAAGGTGCCACCAGCACAAATATTTTGCTTTCAATGGTCACAGCAGCATCAACACAAATCCAGGGAGGCAAAAATTCGTGGGAGCCACACAAAGAGCTGGAAAGACAACCCAAAGTCCTAGTGTGCAACCCCATGAATGGGAAATATTTGGGAGAGTTTGGAGCCTTGGAACTGAAGTTCTTCCCAACCTGAACTCCAAGTGTGCAACCCTAAAACCAGGAAATATTTAGAAGAGTTTGGAGCCTCACAATAAAGTTCTTCCCAATCTGAACTCCAAGTGTGCAACCCTAAAAACAGGAAATATTTGGGAGAGTTTGGAGCCTTGCAATTGGAGTTCCTCCCAACCTTCTCCAAAAGAGAGAAGTTTTGTGTGAGCCAGGTAGGAAAGGAGCTGCCAAACTCCTGCAGAACCTCCCTCCCTGCAGGAACAAAAAGCAGGGTCAAAGGGAAACAAAAAGACGAGCGGGATCAAGTCCAATTAAAGGAGCGGGGAGAAGTGACAGCTACAAAAAGGCAAGGGGCTCTTTTCCTCCGGAGCAAAGGGTCCTTTGCAGAGCCCCAAAGCCCCCGAAGGCAGGAGAAAAGAGGGTCTTTGTGAGAGGGATGGGAACCAGGGAGCCCTGGGGTAGCTCGGAGGCATTACTGTACTTAGCACAAAGGAGAGGAACAATAGAGGGCAAAAGGAGATGGGGATGTTTCTTTTTCTGGGGATGGTAAAGCAAGGCAGGGCTGGGATAATGTTGAGATAATAAAAAATGGCCACGGAGGAAGAGGAAGGATCAGCCCAGAGAGTATTGGGAATGGGAGGTTAAAAATGGGGAATCCTAAATTAGGCACAAATTCTCTGCTGGCATTTCCCCGAGGTGAACGGTAAACTGGGGATTTCCCTAAATAATGCTGCAAGGTATCATCAGAACAGAGGGATAAGTGTGTCTGAGAAATGCAAGGGATTGTTGGAAGGAATTATCCAGGAAAGCCTTTCTGAGGACATGGAATGAGGCAAAAGGCAGGGTGCAAGATAAACACACGAAAGCACAGGCAGGGTTATTGCTCCTAGAAAGCCTCTCAGGAAGCCTCTCAGCTCTGCCTCTCACCCAGGGGCTGCACAAAGTGCCAAGCAACGCCCTGGAGCTCTGCAGAATTCCCAGAACCAGGAGGGATCAGCAGCAACCAGGAATTCTCTGTGACTGCTTCCATTGCCACAGGAAACTCACCCACCCCGAATTCCAGGTGGGCCAAGAACTCAGAGCTTTCCTTCAGAGCTATTTAAGATGAAATTCAGTCCTGCCCTGACTTGGGCACTAAAATCCAGCATTAATCCCTGGATCAGCTTCTGACCAGAGCAGCTTCCCTTCAACCCTGCCCATCTTCTCCAATTATAGAATTATCATCACGGAATTATGGAATATCAGGTTCAAGGATGATAAGGTCCAAGCTTTTTTTTGGGTGATTCCTATCCCCAAAGAGCCTGAGGATTTATCAGGACGTCAGTAGAAATAAAAAGCCCCACGACATCATTTTCTTCTAGATAAGGAAGGGTGAAGGACTCGGATGGATACAGAGCTTCCTGGAGCACAGTGGGATGTCAGGGAACTGCAAAGCCCTTCCCAGGGAAGCTGCCATGCACAGCTGGGAAGAAATCCAAGATAAAATTCATCTCTGGTTCCCCAATCCATCCTTCCCTGACTGACATTCCCTCCCTACCGAGCCCAAACCCATTTTTCCCCATTAACAACTGGTCCATCCTGCTGCAAATCCCAATCTCTCCCCTGCTCGGAGTCACATTTTAGGGGTTGCCTTTCAGCTCCTGCTCGGGGCTGTGGTGAAACTGAGACAAGAATCCCTCTGTCCCTTCGGGTCTGGGAGCCACTCATTCCACTGGGTTTGACATTTGGGATAAATGAAGGAAGGAACACTTCCAGCATCTTTGGGATGGAACTGATGCTTCCAATCGTTTGTGAACGGGGAGAAGTCATGGATGGTGTTTTTACACCAATCCCTGCAGCCAAGGACAGCCCAGCACCACTCAGCACACTGAGGAGTTAAAGGCACTGGGAGAGAAACGAGGGAAGAAAATATTTAGGAACCTGGAGACAAGACAAATGCTGAGTTCTCAGTATATTTTATCCTGTATTTCAGGAAGATTGATTCCTACATGGAGAATTTTGGTGTTCTCCTCATCACTAAATAAGCAATATATAAAGAACTTGGTGCTGGGGTTAAAAGTGATCTGAGCATATTTTTTCTGTGCCCTCATTTCTAACCAGGAGGGAAAGGAGACTTTCCATAGCTACAGGAGAAGAAATTTCATCCTTTAAATGCAAAGAGGTCAATTAGAGTGATCCCTTCATGAGCATGCTGAGAGATTATTCCAGAGAGGGGAGAAGGGAGAAATCATCCCAGAAAATACAACATCAGCTGCATGCAGAGAGTTTGGGAAGGACTCTGCCCTTCTCCAGGGTCATCCTGCCCAAACCCACCAGGACACGGATGCAGAAAAGATCCAGATGTAGGTCCATCACTGCCATGCACAAATAATTCAATAATTTAATATAAATTATTAAAATCTATATTTTACAGGATATTACAGGTCAACTTCAGCTCCAAAGCAGCTCCTGCCTCACACCCATCCCTTCCCTCTACTCTGGGAGCCTTTACAGGTTATTTCACCTCCAGAGCTCCCCAATGATTATTCCCAACTAGACCTGACTTCCAAAAAGAATTTTCCACATTTCATCCCGTGTCAACTGACACTGCACAGGCCTGAGACACCTGCCTGCACCAGCACTCCCTCCACTGACATTCCTGGCTCAACAAAACAGGAAGGAAAGTGTGGAAAGTGTTCCCCCTAAATTAATTTCTCGGGGCACTTTTGATACTCAGCATCAGAGAACCCAGTTCAGTTTCACAGAAGCTCCCTCTCATCTCTCACATCTATTTTTAGCCTTTTCATTGACTAAAATCGACTTTGGGCATTTCACCACCGTAAGAAAAATCATCAGCCTGACCCCAGGGGCAGACCCCAACTCCAGCCCGGTTCCTGAGCTGAAGCAAAGACCGGGGCAGATTTCACTCCCCTCAAAAATCAGATGTTTCAGCTTAATCCATAAAAAGCTTCGTCCCAGGCCACAAAAATGGGGCAGCTCTGCTCCAGCAGCGGAGGCTCAGCTATTTCCAGGCTGGCAGGGATCGTGCTCCTTTTAGCAGCACGGCTGTTCATTATTTGGGATCGGCGTCCCCAGGGCAAGGAGGGCCCCGGCTCGTCTGGCCAAGGCTTTGGAGAAGGGAGCTGCAGGCAGGGAAGCCCTGCTGGGTTCTCAGCTCCCCTCAGAACATCTTTAACTCAGGCTCTGACTCCGTCTCAGAGCATCTCAGGCTTTATTGGGGTGGATTTTGAAGTCCCTTCAACTGAAGAACCCGAAGTTCTTTATGGGTATTTCAAAGTTCTTTATGGGTATTCGCACACCCAAACCAAGCTCCGGGTTTGGCCCTGGTTCCTATTTCACAGGAAAAATCTGGATCAGTTTGGTGTTACCCCCGTTGCCATAAGAAATCCCACTGTGTTTTCCTACCCTGAATCCCACCCAGGACTGTAAAACGCTGGAAAAACTCCCAAAAACTCCTGTGGGCAGCAAAGGCAGCACGTCAAGAGCAGCAGCAGGAAGAGATGAAGGGAAGTTTTGTCATTTGGAAGTGATGATGCCATGCAGAACATCTTTATCTCATGCTCTGACTCTGTCCCAGAGCATCTCAGGCTTTATTGGGGTGGATTTTGAAGTCCCTTAACTGAGGAGCCCAAAGTTCTCTATGGGTATTTCCACACCCAAACCAGGCTCTGGGTTTGGCTCTGGTTCCTATTTCACAGGAAAAATCTGGATCAGTTTGGTGTTACCCCCGTTGCCATAAGAAATCCCAGTGTGTTTTCCTACCCTGAATCCCACCCAGGACTGTAAAACGCTGGAAAAACTCCCAAAAACTCCTGTGGGCAGTGAAGAGCAGCAGCAGGAAGAGATGAAGGGAAGTTTTGTAATTCGGGAGCGATGCTGCCGCGCTCCTTCCCTGCCCAAATTCCCAAAGTCAACAGCGGCTGCTCCCGGCCCTGGATCCACCCCCAGCTCCACGTCGACGGCTCCTGCACCCGGGCAGTGCTGCAAGAGCCTGAGGCACGGCCAGGGAGCCAAAAAAATCCCATTTCTGCCCAGCCACGGGGCCCTGGGCCAGGACAAAACTCAGCCTCAGCGTCAGAGGGTCGGAGCAGAAGCCTGGCCCGTGCACAGGGATGACTTTCAGAGTCACTGAAGTTGGAAAAGACCTCCAGGATCATCGAGTCCAAGCAGAATTCCCAGCACAGAGACCACGCCTGCGTTTGCACGATTCTCCCTGAAAATTCTGGTGAGAATCTGGGGATGAAGGGCCACATCCAGCATCCTTAGGAATGGCTGTCAAAGGCTCTGGAGCATCTTGGCTTTGCTCTCCCGTTTTAGGGGGGAGAGGCTGATCCTCCGCAGCCTTTCCCGGTCAGGCCCTGCTGTGGGAATGTCTGTGGCTGGAAAAGCGTGTGCCTGCTGCCTCCAGCCTCACAGACAGCAGCCCCCACAGCTTCCTGATATAGCTCCTTAATTACAGAGCGCTGGGAAAAATGGATCTTTCCAGAGCAGATATGGCCCTCATTGTTTCGCTCTTCTGCATCCTGCAGGGATTCAGGACTTGCAGGAGGAAAAAAAAAAAAACAAACCCCAGAGCCAGTTCGGGTCTGTTGGCTCCTCCTCCCATCCCAGCTCCTGAGGTCAGCAGGGAAAGCATCCAAGAGTTGCAGAAAAGACAGATTGTTTTAATTTAAACATTCGAGAGAGGCAGAGTGAGGGACTTTCTCCCCCCAAGTGCACAGGACGTGATAATGTGCCTCTCCCCATCCCGGCAAGCCCTGCTGAGAGAACATTCCTCACAGTTTTCCGATCGGATCCCGAGTGCCAGAGGGATAAATCCAGTTCCCCCTCCCGCCCTGGTGGCTCTCTTGGAGCACAGACCCCACGGGGGGACTCTCAGGGACCTGTCACACCAGGCAGGACACGCAGAGGGAACGAGGAAAACATCAGGATGAGCGTTGGGAGCCCAGGGCCAGCAGTGCTGATCCTTCAAGGAGTTGCCAGCTTTCCACTGAGCAGCCCCCAGGCAGCAGATCCTGTATCTGAGGCATGGACAGCCTCCTGTTTTCCAGGGAAAACCCTCCAAGGGGCATTTTCAGGGAGGCTCCTGCCCTGCTTCAGGGCTTCTCCCATGGAATCACAGCCCAACTCTGCTCCCACCCCCTCATCCCTCTGCAGAAATCCTAAACTTCCATGGGATACCAGCACAAAGGTTATAATCCCAATGTTTCACCCCACAACCAGGCACACAGCCCCCCAAAATCAGCTCCAGCCCTCAGGCAGCTCTGCTCCCACCATCTCCGTGCCTGTCAGCAGGAAAACTCCTCCCACCCCGTCATCCTTCTGCAGAAATCCTAAATTTCCATGGAATACCAGCACAAAGATTACAGTCCCAAAGTTTCACCCCACAACCAGGCACACAGCCCCCCAAAATCAGCTCCTGCCCTCAGGCAGCACCACACCCCTCACCCTCCCAGCCCAAACCATGCCAGGATTCTGTTGCATCACCAGCAGACCAGTCCCAGTTCCCAGTCATTTGATACCCACTGGAATTCCGGCGGAATTTTTGGCCACCTCGGATCAAAGCCGAACTGGCAAATTCATTTGCAAAGTTGTTTATGGAAATTAGCTCCAATTAGAGGGACAAGAAAAAGGGCTGGCTTCGGTTTCCTACTGAAGGTGCGTTTTGAATGTGCAGAATAAATCAGGATTCTGAAGCTTTCGCTCTTTTTCAGAGGAATATCTATTCTACACCAGCAGAGTGACTTCAGACCTGAAAAATCCAATGGCTAGAAATCAAAAATTTCAATATTCCTCTGTACTTTCAGGGTTCAAATGCTGCCAAAACCCCAGAGGAGCGCTGGACAATGTGCAGGGGAGTCTGTGGCAGCACACCACCATCCCAAATGCACTGGGGCTGTTTCCTTGCCAGGACAGGGAAAAGCAATGAGCCAAACTGATAAACCCAGAGGAGGGTGTAAAAAAGGAAAGCCACAGGTACAGGAGCCCAACTCCACCCTATTAAAAAAGCATTAACAAGCCCTGAACTCCTTCTGTACCCTGGCCACTGCTGCTGTTCCAGTGCAATTACAGCAGCAATTAAAGGGAAAAGCTCTGGCCAGGTCCCCAGCCCATCCCACCCACTTGGCACAGCCCCCCCAGCTCCCCAGCCCTTCCACACGTGCAGCCCACGAGCCACATTCCCCTTCCCAGGGCTCTGCCAGCGCTTCCCCAGCTGCCTGGGGCTTGCTGGATCAGGCTTTGGGCAGGAAATGAAAAAAGCTTCATTTACAAATGGGCATTAGCAAAGCGCCGGGCAGGGCACGGGGCCGTGCTCAGCTCCAGGTGCCCTCAGATCCAGGGAGTCACTGCTCCAACCCTTCCCTGGCACGGTGCAGGAACAGAACGGGACCCCACCACCCAAAATCCCACCAGCATTTCAGGGATAATCATGGAATCACACAATGGAATCATGGAATCACACAATGGTTTGGGTTGGGAGGGACCTTAAAGCTCATCCAAGGACACCTTCCACTATCCCAGGTTGCTCCAACCTGGCCCTGGACAATTCCAGGGATCCAGGGGCAGCCACAGCTTCTCTGTGCCAGGGCCTCAACATCTTCACACGGAAGAATTCCTTCTCATTATCCCATCCAGTCCTGCCCTCTGGCAGTTTAAAGCCCTTCTCCCTTGTCCTGTTCCTGTGTCCTTGTCCCAAGTCCCTCTCCAAGACACTGTCCCTGAGAGCACCTTCACCCCACCCCGGCTCTAAAAGCTGAGGAAGGGTGGCTCTGGCTGAGTATGAGGAATTTCCACATGGATTTGAAGGAATTGTTTCCTTCTGGGTACCAGTGGCTGTCCAAGAGCTGCCAACCCTCCCCGCTGCAGCTCTCTGCTTTCCAAGAGAGCAGCACGGAGCCCAACTCTTCCAGAGCATCACCCGGATTTTCCGAGTGCAGCCCACTGCAGCTCCAGCTGCCAAAGCCCAGCTCCAGCCCCTCGCTGGTTTTTTTAGGTGCTTGAACCCTCCAGCACATCCCAGCCAAGATTTCCTCTCGAAACTCCCTGCGAGTCCAGCGAAGCAGAGCTGGCACCAGCTGAAACACCTCGCTTGGGAGCTCCTTTTTGCCATTTCTCCTGAGCAGAATGACACTTGTGTTCACTGTGACTCATCTCCTTGACCTTTCTATTCACTTTTAATGGTGCAAGCTGGAAATAAGGGCACCCAAACAATGCTTGCATTATTCAGCTGGTGAACTGCAGCCCTCAGAGCAGATCTCTCCCCTGCAGCACACAAGAGCACACAGAGTAGGTATCTCATTCCAGCACATCCAGGATGAGAAAAACAAAATAAAATCCCCCAAACTCACTGCTTAATTCGTATTTGAGAGCTGAATGAGCTGCAGCAAAAAATCCCTGTGTAAAAGACTGCAGGAGGATGAGAGACCCTGGGAAACTGGCAGTGTCATCTCCAGGAATTCGGCTGCAGCGAATTCTTACTCCAGTATTGTCTTGGAAACAAAAAAGGGGGTGGAGGGAGCAAAAGCAGAGGAGGAGAGGCCAGCCAGGCTCATGAGCTCAGGCAGAGCGTGGCTCCTTCCTGAATTTCCTCACTCAGAAGCAGCAGCTCCAGCTGACAGGCACAAGAAACACAAAATCTGGTCCCTAAGCAGGGACTCCAGCAGACCCCTCAGTGACCTCTCCTTTCCCAATCAGCTCCTTCCTCAGCGCTGCAAACTCCCCTCCTTTGCAAGCTGGAGCAGAAAGAAAAGAAAGAAAAGGGCTTGAAGCAGTTTGCTGAAAAGCTGAGCCCAGGAAACACTTTTTGTTTTACTGATTCTGAAAGAATTCGTGTGGCCCTGGCTGCAGCTGCACAGCTGGATCCAGGCAGAGATGGCACACGGGGTCACCCCGAGCTGACAGGGAGATTTTGGCAAAAATGTATTACTAATATGTATAATAAATAAATTTAATAATAAACGTATATAATATCCATTTAAGGTAAGATAATTCCAGTGTTCATCGAGCTGAAGGAGAACAAGAGGTCCCCAAACATCCATCCCACCCCTCTTTAGGAAAACAGCTCCAAATTTCCTTTCTAGATCTAATTCAAAGAATTCTGAGAGTGGCCAATAAAACAGCATGGTGGTCTTGGTATAATCTGTAAAAAAATGGTCCAAAATCTAAAGAAAAAATCCAAACAACCTCCTGGATTTGCTGTGTGAGGGCCACTGGTGTTGCCCAACAGGAAAAAAATATTCCGAGGAGGAAAAGCATTTTTAAAGTAGAAAGAGTCAATCACCAACACAAACTGAGGCACAGGGATGGAAAGAGACTCTTGGAGCTGCTGGAAAACACAGATTTTCTTGGCGCATCAGCAATAAAATCGTGTTCAAGCAACCCCTCAGGGCCAGGTTCCACACAGGGATGCAGGATCAGACCCTGGGACATGGGAAATCCATGGGAGAAAATCCACAGCAGAGCTTAGGAATGAGCCCTGATGCAGCTTTTCCACTCACTCAATCCCCAAACAGTCCTTTTTCTCTCAGTCTTATTACACAAACTTGAAGAAAAAGTCCGTTGTAAATACATTAATACCACTTTCCTCCTTTTAAAAAATGACATCTCATCATTGTGAAAGCTTCCAGATGATGTTAAGAATCCTCTTGGCTTCTGGAAAGAAAAATAAAAAAAAAAGAGCCCAGACTTGGAGCAACCGACCTCAAAAATGCCTTTTGTGTAGTTCCTTCATTTATTTATTTTAGTTCCACAAATTTTCCAGACACGTCCACAGAGAAACCACGACATCATTTGGATGCTTCAGTCAGTGCTAGGCTGAATTTCAAGAGCCTCGGGACTTGCCAACAGTAACCAGTGGTTAATTAGACCACATTGCCAACCCAATTTTTTCCATATAACATTAGATTTCAACAAAATGTTTCCATTCTTTCATGTCTCAACCTTTTTTTTTTTTCGGTGGTTTTTTTTTGTTCCCCTGGTTTTGATCGTTCTTCCCATCCTCGGTGTTGCTTTGTTTCACACAAAGGTTTTATTGTGTTTTTAAGGACTGAAAATTCAGTCCCTATCACATCAGATTTAGTAGGAAGAGTAAAATATTTGATATTAAAGCAAGGCCAGGCTGGAAGTGAAGGAACTTCTCCTGAGGAAGAGAGGAAGGGAAAGGGAAAAATGGAGAAAGGGAAAAAAGGGAAAAAAGGGGAAAAGGGAAAAAAGGGAAACAGGAAAAAAGGGAAAAAAGGGAAAAAAGGGAAAAAAGGGGAAAAGGGAAAAAGGAAAGGAAATCCCTTTGATGGCTCCAGCTCCCATCGGGCTGGTGATCCAAGGAAAATCCCTTTTTTGGGAACAACATTTCCCACACCATGCCAGTACTGCTTCTATCAACCAGCCTTGCCATATATCCAAGAGAATGGACGCATTCCACACAAAACAGAGGCTGAAATCCAAGAATTTACACGGGAAGATCACCCTGAATTCCAGAAGCTCAGGTGTGCACATCCCCCTGACTGACACTGATTTTTCTGTGGGACCAATCCTGCAGATGAAACCTGACCCAATTCCAGCAGCTGATGGTTCAAGGCCTCAGAATTCCCAAAAATATCCTGAACAGCAGCAACATCAGAGACCCACAGCAGAGTCCTAAATATGTGATGGGAAGTCTACATTGGATAAAAGCACGGAACAGAGGGGAGGAATTCTTCTTCCACATGAAAAAAGCCTCAGGTGTGTTGTGGGGTTTGTTCCTGGTTTATTTCCCTGAGAATTCTTCTCACTTTAACCAGCACTGCCCAATTACCAAAATCTGGGGATTACAAACTGATAACCACGTTTTCCACAGGACCTAAATAATATTTTATACATTTCTCTGCAAAATAATCCATTTTATTGAACAGCAGCTGCATCCTGAGGATCAAACTGGCTAAACCCACCAGGCAAGAGGAGATGTGGGCGAGTGTGGACAGAGGGGATGAAATACCAAATTTATCCTGGTATCCTGATTTCCCCTGTCCTAGGGGCTGCTCACGTTAAAGTCAATTCCCATGACAGCAGAGCACCAGCTCCAAATGGAATTGTTCTTCCCAAAGAGTCCGGAAAGCCCTGAGCCCCTTCAAGTGTTGACAAGAAAATTTGTGAGGGGCTTTGGACAAGGGGGAATGGCTTTAAACTGACAGAAAGTAGGTTTGGAGTGGATTTTGGGAAGGAATTCCTCCCAGTGAGGGTGGGCAGGCCCTGGCACAGGCTGCCCAGAGAAGCTGTGGCTGCCCCTGGATCCCTGGCAGTGTCCAAGGCCGGGCTGGGCAGTGACAGAAATCCCCTAAACTCCTGTGAAGGCATTTCCAGCACTTTGCTCCCTGCAGTTTCCCCGAGTGCAGATTTCCATGTTTCCACAGGGACTGGCACCCATCCACCACCACTTCGGGAAGGGCATCCCCAGCACCCAGATCCAGAGGGAGCAGGTCCAGGAATCAGGACATGAGGCAAAAACTGATTGCTGGAAGAATTAAAGGCCAATTCTAAATCCCCAGCAGATAAACCCCTCAGAATGAAGAGCAGTTTCCTGGAAAGCACTCCCAGGTTCTTCCTGAAGTCTGGACAAAACTGGGATTGTGTAAAACACATCTATAAACGGCACTTCACGCTGGGCATGTTCCACAGCAATTCCTGCGCCTCTGTCTCATCTTAGAAATCAAATCTCACTCAAAGCTGGTGTGAGAATGCAGATCCTGAGCCCCTGCCCTGGGGACAGGCAGACTCAGATGGACAGACAGCACCAGGAGCTGGCCACAGCCCCGGGGCAGAGGAAAAGCAGCCAGGCAAAGCTGCCAAGGCTGATGGGGACATCTCTGTGCCACTCTGGGACAGTGACAAAACGAGAAAAATAGAAAATCTCCTTCGGAATAAAGCTGTGATTTGCTGGGGTTTAATTGACAGGGTGGTGCTCAAAGGTTGAACTCCATCCTGGAGGTCTTTTCCAACCTCAGAGGTTCTGTGCTGACCACACACAGGGAAAAGGAACCCAAATTAACTCCCCGGGTAAATCAGGCTCTCATCTCCACAGCTGCATCACACAGGGCTGGGAAAGCAGATATTTGAGTCACCCCCCAATTCTGAGAGACATCAGCACAACCCCTGCAGTGCTGCCCTCAGCTCACCAGAGACCCACCAGTTCGATTTATTCTCTATTTCAAAAAGGAATCCACCTGAAAAATCATTCTCCAATTCCAAATCCTAAAGGGCAAGGACAGCACCTATGCAAAACCAGGACAGCACCCATGTAAAACCAGGATTCACAACCCCTTTCCAGCCCCTCCTGATTTCTCCTAGGGCACACCATAAGCACTGGAAGCAACACCAAGGCAGCTTTTTAAATTAAACTTGCCATTAAAAACATGTTTTGGTCAGAGCCAGGTGAGTCCTCACTGCTGTGCCTGTGTGCACACCAAAAACCAGCGACTCCCCAGCAGGTTTTGCCTTAGAGTTACCCCAAGAGATGAAATGGGATTCCTCCCATTCCCAAATTTTCTGCTTTGGAGGGAGCTGACAGGATGAGCTCCTCACCATTCCCTGAAATCAGGGAATTCTCAGCACAGAGTTTTCCTCCTGCTCCCTGGAAGAACAACTCTGCTGTCCCCTGGCCAGGCCATGTCCCACAGCTGGGTGCTTTTAACATCCAAATTCCCATTCCAACCTGGCAGTGCATTGACAGCATAATCCAGGTTTTACAGATCTGCCATCCATTCCAGACTTATAAAGTCAGATTTCTTCTTGTAAAACAATACCAACACTTTTGATTGGCAAAGTATTTAAAAAAATCAAAACAACCCTGCTTTTAACTGGCTGGATAAAGATTTTTATTTTTTTTAGCTCGTTTAGGTGACTGGGGAAGAGCCAAGGGGAGAAGCAACAGCTGGTAACAGGATACTGCATAATTTCCAGCATTTTTATTTTATTTTAGATCCTCATTACACTTTGCCACTAAAGGAAACTGCCGCATCCAAAAAGTTTCACCCAGAAACCCGATTCGGTTTTTATAGGGATTTGTAAAAGCAGAGACGGGTTCCAGCTTTGTCTGTGGGTTCGATTTTGGTGTGACATCATCTCTGCAAATATGGGAAAATCTGAGCTGGATGGGCAGTGGTGGGAGGCAGATTTGACATTGTTATTTCCCTGTTTTTTGCTGGAAATCCTCTGTGCCAGGTGCCATCCCACAGATTACAGACAAGATTCGCCTCTCCACACAGAGAAACCAACTATCACGAAACTAAAAACTGCTCTGAGCTGCAATAAAACCAAAGACAACGTGGAAAAATTTAAAAAAAAAAAAAGCCATCAAGAGCATTAGTCAATGCCATCAGCAGCCCCAGTGTGACTCCTCCCTCATCCAAATTATCTGATGTCCTATTAGGCGGCTCATTAGGGAAACTCAAAGCCTTTCACCACAAGAGTCATTCCTCAGAGCCCCACAAAAGCTCCCAGCCATCCTCTGCTCCGGTAGCTGCCCCCAAAAGCTGTGTCCAAAGTCACCTGGAAACTTTCAAAACGAGTTTGCGAGCTGTCTGAAGGATAAACACAGACAGGGAAATGCCCGATGATGCTCCGGACGCGTTAAAGCGTCAGCACGGGCGAAAGTGAAAGGAAAGTTTTGTTGTTTTTTCTTTGAAACGGAGCGGTGCGGTGATAATTCAATTTTCAGCTGATACAAAGTACCTGAGCGAGCGGCCTGACAAGAGGAGCTGGTGTCATCCCAGGGCTCTGCCCGCTGGAAAACGGCTCCAAGAGCCCAATTCCCCTGCAGGACAAACCCTGGGATCTCCCACTGCCCCCAGCTTTCCCCGCAGGGATGTCCAGGACATTTTATTCATTGAGCTTTTCCACCCTGCTCAGCCCCCACAAGCAAAGCCTTAATGGAAGCATTCCTCCAACGCCCACCTCTTCTTCCTTAAGGTCATTTGAAGAGCCCAGAAATGAAAATAATTCGCAACCCCGCTGTTTTACACGCAGAATCCCACCGGTGTTTGTGCTGGTAACACTCAAACCAAGGCTGCACGCCCCACTGCCAGCGCTTCCCAGGGCAAAAAAAAACCACCCAGGGAACACAAAACTCGGGCAGGGAAGCTGAATGCCAGACAGCCCAGCTCTTCAGGGCACTTCTCGGCTTCTCAAGTTACCCCGAGGAACTGGAGTTTAACTTTTCAGACTTCGAAAACTCAGCCCTGCCAACAAAACCCCGCTCCGCAGTCGCTGCCCTGAAATCCAACACAAACAGAGCTCGGCAGCGCCGGTGCTTCCAAGTGTCCGCTACAAACTGGGAAAAGGCTCTGCGAACACCCAGAGAACTTTTCCAGCAGCCCCGCAAAATCTCCCCCGTGCTGTGGCATCTCCCAGCCCACCCGGGGAAGGCGGACATTTGGGAAGCAGAGCTCCGGGAACAAAACTGCGCGACCCCAAAGGGAAGCAGGAGTGTGTTTAATCCCTCTTCTGCACGATTAGGGAAAATTAATTAAAAAAAAAAAAAAAAAAAAAAAAAAAAAAAAAAAAAAAAAAAAAAAAAAAAAAAAAAAAAAAAAAGACATTCCAGTGGTTTTCTGTGCTGCTGCACATCTGGAAGCTCAGAGCTTCCTCCTGCTGCACTCAGCCCCAAGTTTTAGGGAGAAAACCGGCGGGATTGGGGTTGGCGAGGGGGCAGCGAGCTTTGGGGTCNCCCCCTTCTTTTAAACCCGGGGCAGCAGTTTGTCAATCTCGGAGCGGCGCAGCAAATCAGGGCCGGGCGGAGCGGCCCCCTCAGGCCGGGCCGGGCCGNTTTTGTGTCCCGAGCTTTGATGTGCGGAGGGAGAGCAGATTCCTGCGGGACAAAAAACTTTCTGCTCCTCAAGGAGGAGGAACTACGCAAGCCCGGAGGTTTCCAGGGGACTAAATATACATTCACATGTATATATCCACAGCGAAAGAGAAAGAACCAGAGCCTCCAGAAAACTCATCGCCGACTTTTCCTCCGGAAAAAGCAGCCCGGCGAGAGGCAGCTCTTGCTCCCAGAAAGGCGAATAAAGAATTGTTTTAAGTTTTTTTTTTCCCCTTTTACGGGCCCCCTGACAAATGGCATTCAGAGACTCGGGCAGCTAAAGGAGGTTGGGTGGGTTTTGTTGGGTGGTTTTTCCTTCTTCTTTTTTTTTTTTTTTCTTTTTTTTGTTGGAATGGCGCATCACNTTTTTGCTGGAATGCACGGGAGGAAGGGAAAGTCGAGAGTTTCACCCCGCACCAAAACCCCCCCCCAACCCACGCCCGGTCCCCCCACGACCCCGCAGCATCTCCCACGCGGTTCGGGGGGGCTCGGGGACCCCCCTTACCTGCCCGGCCGAGGGACAGGGCACCCAACAGCACCAGCGCAGCGGGCACCGAGCAGCTCCGTATCCAACTGCGCCTTTTCCACCGCGTGTGCGTATCCATGCTCCCCGGAAAAACGGGGCACCAGCTCGGGACAGCTCGAGGGGGGATTAAAAAAAATATTAAAAAAATATTAAAAAAAATTTAAAAATTTANTTTTTCCCTCGCTTTTCCCCCCGCTGGAATAGCAGCAGACGGAATTTTTCCTGCTCTTCCCCCTTCCCATGTCCCCGCTTTTCCCTGCGTTTTCCCCCCCCTCACACCCCCGCTCCGGATTGGGAGGGGCAGCGTCGGTGTCGCCTTTGCTGGCGGGTGACAGGGAATGGCCGGAGCTGTGACAGGAGGTCGGGCTGCGATATCAGGATGAGATTTTACGCCCAGAAATTGCCCGGGCACTGAAGAGGCTCCCCAGGGAATGGTGGCACCCCCCACCCTCAGTGACTCCGGCACAGGGTGGGATTCTTGGCTCGGGGTTGGGCTCCATCCTTGTGGGTCGCTTTCCANGGGCTGCGATATCAGGATGAGATTTTACGCCCAGAAATTGCCCGGGCACTGAAGAGGCTCCCCAGGGAATGGTGGCACCCCCAACCCTCAGTGACTCCGGCACAGGGTGGGATTCTTGGCTCGGGGTTGGGCTCCATCCTTGTGGGTCGCTTTCCAGCTCAGGATGTTCTGGGATTCCATGAGATGGGGCACGTGGAGGGGTGGAAAATGCAAGGGTTTGGCAAAAAAGAAGCGCGCGCAAAGGGTAAAAGTGCGAACAAGGAGTGGGAAGGGATGGGGTAGCTGCCGGGGTAGCTGGGAGTTGGGGTGGGAAATCCACCTCTGGCAGGGAAGGGATGGAGAGCTGCTGGTCTTGGGGATTTTTTCCTCACTGTCACTCAGTCCCCCCTTCCCACACCAGTGACAGTTGATAAATCACACTGGTGAAACACCAACTTTAAATGTTCGGGCATTGTGGGGCAGCAATACCAGAACGGTGCTCAGGGTTGGGACTGGATCATCTTTAAGGTCCTTTTCCACCCAAGCCTTTCTCTGATTCTATAAAAAAACCCTAAAACTCCAGTTCCTTTCCTACACCATCCCTCAGGTCCCAGGAGAGGACAGATCACACTGCAGAACGGGGTGGCCCACAATGCTGCAGACCCCTCTACAAAACCAAAATCAGATTAAATGGAGAGCAGAGAAGGAAAAAACGACAAAATCCAGCCCTTTCCCTTAAATAAATGCTTTGAAGACACTTGCTGGCTGCTTTGTCAGTGCCGTCAAAGACCTGAACATCACTGCTGGCGTCACTGATGTCACAGCCAGGCGACAGTCCCAGCTCCCTGGGTGCTCGTTTTTCCCAGAGCAGTGGTGTCACCTTGGCCCCATACCCTGGGCCACACCAGAGCATCCCAGCCCTCTCCACTGTCCCTGCACAGCAGCGGCCTTAAGGCCCTCATCATCCCCAGAGGAAAAAACCTTTCCATGAATGGATTCCCACCCTAGACTCCAGTTTCTTCGTGGGTTTGGTCACCCAGCACTCAAGGCCCTGGCCCAGGTCCCATGCAAGGACAGTGAAGGAGTTTGGGATTGCTCATCTCATCCCTGATTTCGGCTGCCTGATGGAAGAACTCGGCATCAGGATGAGTTTTAGCCATAAATCTTTGAGCTGGGGGAATGAGAGTTATTTGGATGGACAATCAATATCAGACACATCAAAACCTAAAAGGACAGGAGGCCAAACCCCCAGACCAGGCAAAGGGAAAGGGATGCTCCCAGTCCACTCAGGGAACGTTTTCTCAGGATTCAGCGGGGCAGAGCTGTAGGAAATCCCTCCCTTTCCCCCTGAACCTGCTGAGATGCCTTCCCCCAGCTCCCAGCCTCGCCGTGAGACTGGAAAAGCTGGAGCCTGAGCCACACGCAGGAAGAGATTCGCTGCTGAAAGAGCCTTTCAGCAGGCGGAGGTGAGAGGCAGAGAGGCTGCGAGCCCCGGGGCAGCAGCGGGGAGGAGCAGCTCAGCACGTGCCAGGGCAGCCTGGGGACCGTGCCAGTGGCACTCCCGGGCAAATCCCGCGGATGAAAACCCCTTCCAGGCCTGCCTTTCATGAGTAACCAGGTGACTGGAGGCTGGCAGGCAAATCTCACCGTGCTCCATCGCCAGGAGGAGCCTGGAGGTGAAATCTTGCAGGGCAACACCTGCACAGCCCTGCAGCCACCTCTGCTGGGCACCCACGGGGTGAGGCCCGGGACTGGCACCGTCCATCCTCCTTCCTGCTCCAAATATCTCAATATCCCAGGATTGACACTGTCCATCCTCTTTCCTGCTCCAGAATATCCCAATATCCCAGGATTGGCACCGTCCATCCTCCCTCCTGCTCCAAAATGTCCCAATATCCCAGGATTGGCACCGTCCATCCTCCCTCCTGCTCCAAAATGTCCCAATATCCCAGGATTGGCACCGTCCATCCTCCCTCCTGCTCCAAAGTATCCCAATATCCCGGGATTGGCACTGTCCATCCTCCCTCTTGCTCCAAATATCCCAATATCCTGGGATTGACACTGTCCATCATCCCTCCTGCTCCAGATATCCCAATATTCCGGGACTGGTACCGTCCATCCTCTCTCCTGCTCCAAAATATCCCAGTATTCCCAGCTGGGCCTCCCCGTAGGCTCCCAGCTGCCTGTGGAGCAGAGAAGCTGTTCCACACCATGGAGGAGATCCTTTCTCTCTCCCCTCCATGTGTTCAGACCATGAAGTATCCCAAGAATTCGGACACAGAACCAGGATGGTGAAAGCACCAGCAGAACCTGTGCGTTGTAAATCCCCTTCTTTTTCCTTTGGGGTTGGAACTTGATGGTCTTTAAGGTCCCTTTTGACCCAAATCATTCTATAACCCTGTGATTCCCACTAATCCCTGATTATGACACCCAAGTAATCGCTCAATCCAGGATTTCCCTGGGTGTCTGCTCACATTTCCAGGTGTGGGGTCCCATTTCTGCCCCAAATGCCAGGATCCTGGGTCTCCTCATCCCAGACTTCTGGCCATACAAACAGGTCATTGTTTGGGAATGAGAGCCTGATCGTCTTCTCCAGCAGTGAGAGAAAATCCCAAACCCCTGGACAGCACCCCAGCCATTCCCTGTCCTTCCAGAGGCACTCAGCCATGGGGAGGGAGGTACCTAAAGCACCAAAAGCACGGCAGACAAGGAAATTAAAGCAGCTCCGAGCAGTGAACTCCCACACCACCCTTTTTCCATGGGCTCCCAGCTCCAGACTATCCAAACCTGGACCTGGATCAGATGCAAAGCAGAAAACCTGGCCCAGGGATCTTCTGCTGAGCAGGAAGTCTGAGTTCCCAGTTGCTTCCCAGGTGATCTGGGAGCTTGCACAGACCTGTTTGCCCCTCCTCAACAGCAACAGAAACGCAGAAATCGGCTCGTGATGGCAAACGGGAAAATTACAGCAGCCACGTGCCAAGTTTGGGGAGCCAACCCCACAGTGGGAACGGGTCAGATCATCTGGTGGGAGCTCCAGGAGGAGCTGGGGGGGCTGATGCCAACCCCAAAACCTTCCAGCAGCCAGCCAGGGGCACGTCTGACCAGCCCAAGGAATACAGCAGTGGCAGGGGGCCAAATTTCTTTAAGGAACAGCAGTTTATGGAAGTCTTTTCATGCCTCAATGCATCTTGAGCCCAGCTGGCTGTTGTTTACAGGATGGAGGACACGTTTGTGAGCTTTCAAAAATAAAAAAAAAAGGCTTAAGGAATATAGGTAATGTAAAAAAAAATCATTTATATGCTGTGAAATCATCACCAGCATTCAGCCAAAAGGCCATTGTTGTGTAGTTTGAAAGAACTGGGATAAGTTAGAAAGAATTATTGATAACCAGTTACACCCCACGGCCAGCTCAGGGGAAGAGGCTAAAATGAGGAATTAAAATGACCTGAGCTGTTGTATAAATAATTAGGACAGGCAGCTGCTCTCAGGAATGATTTCCAATACCATTTCTGAGGAGAACACATCTATAAAATCCACATTTTTCCTCCACAATCTCAATGCCAGCCTTTACTCCTCGCAAATTTATAAACACAATTGCATCTCTGCCATGAGCCCCATTTTTATCAATTGCTCTGTGCCCAAATCCCAATCCTGGTTTATAATCCCACACCTCCTGGCCTGGAAAGGATCGTTCCCAAATTCAGCTTGAAAAAATTGAGGATTTAGCCCTAATGAGGCATTTTGCATGGAGAGGCTTGGAAAATGAATCTCTCCATTTCTCCACAGAGGAAACTTCACATCTGGAATCGCAGAGCTCAACACTGCCCCAAACTCAGAGCTCTGGGTGGTCTTTAATTTGAACAAGGAGCTCAGTGAATTATCCAGGACTGCTCACACCCATTCCCACCCTGCAGAGTGGCAGCATTTTCCCCAAAACCTTCCTGAAAACGCTGGTTTCAATCCCAAATCCACATTTTTTGAGGATGGTGATGGGCAGCGCATCATCACTGACAGCAGAATGCTGCAAGTTTTTGGGTAGAACAGATAATTAATGCTCTAATTAGAACCCAGGCACCACGAAAAGATTCAACAGGTACCTCTCAAACAGAAAAAAAAAATTGTAAAACTCTTTCAAAGAGTTGAATTTTCCTCCCAGAAAGACAAATCACAACACACAGAAATACAAACTCCCACCCCTCTGAGGCTGAGCACCTGTTTGGCCTTTGCAGGCCAAAAAGCAGGAGCTGGGCAGCCAATTCCCCCAAATCCCAGCTGCTCCAGTGGGAATTCAAATCTGGTTTTTTGCCATGAGGTGGCACCAGGACCAGCCCCATCCGTGGAAAGGGCAGGCAGCACAAGGTGGGGTTTGTTTTTGTGCATGTTTGGATGTTTCACAGCTCTGCTGAAGAGAGGAAATAGCTTTATAAAGGGAGCAGACTTTCCACTCCTCCTCTTTTTCCAGCCTTGTCGCCTCCTCTCCAGCTCCAGGGCAGTGAGGCCAAGCCTTGGATGTGTTTGAGCCATCCCAAGGCGTGAAATTCAGGAGAAATCGCTCCGTGGTGCCTGGTGAGGAGGCTGAACTCAGCTGCCCTTCCTCTCTCCATGCCAGCCTGGGGGCCAGGGAGGAGCTGCCGTTCCCTGCTCCCATCCCGGGCTTCCATTCCCCCTCTCCCTGGGATCTGCAGGCAGTGGCTCAGGCTAAACCCAGATAATCTGTCTGGACTCCAGGGATAATCCCTGGGGATACACAAAGTGCTGTGTGAAACCAGGAGCTGCCCAGGAGCAGGGTCCTGGCACTTCCCTCTGATCTCCACGAGGGTCAAGCACTGAAGAAGTTCCTAAACTCCCCCTGACCCCACAAGGGCTTCATTGAACTCCACACATTTTCATTTTCCACCTGCAGTTTGCCCATCGTAATCACGGCTGAAGATTAAAGGGCACAAATTTGTGGAGTCAAATCACCCAGCAGCAGCTCCAGAGGTTCAGCTTAGGTGCCTGATCCCAAAATTTTCCTCTACACCCCTGGGGTGTTCATTTTGATTGATAAGAGATGTTAGCAGAACAAGAAAAATGAGATAAGGAAGGCCAAGGCCCATCTGGGATTAAATCTGGTCAAGAACAGCAAAAAGAGCTTCCTCAAAAACATCAATAACAAAAGAAAAACTATGAGAAATGTACATCCAAGCACACTCAAAATCATCATTTATGGATTATTCTGCCCAGGTCTAGGAATGGATTAAAACATCCCAGGACATTTTGGTTGCATCATCCTCTAGTTGCCCTTAAAAAAAATAAATAAACCACCTTAATGGCTACAGATTTCCCTTTAGCAAACAATTTTCATCCCCATTTTCTCATCTCTAATATTCCTGTCAATTAACCACAGCACACAATTTCCAAGCAGCTCTTTCCATTCCTAAATCCTGTGGCCAAAAAAAGAGAAAAAGGCCCATTCTGTAGATTCTCCTTTGAATTCCCAGGATTACAGGTTCATTCCACCCTGCTGGAGTGACAAACCCTTCAATTTGTTGGCTTTTCCTCCTCTGGCTGGAGCAGTGGTTCAGAAATGATGAGAAATGAGGAGAATTCAGGGAGCTGTGTGCACCGCCCAGCTGTCCCAAAGCACTCCAGACAAGAGGCCACAGTCTTCCCGAGGCTGAGCTGCTCCCGAAATACAGAGAGGAAAAAAAATGCCACCGTTTTTGGGGATGAATCACGGGAGGAGTCCAATCCAGCTCAGAGTGGGCTCTGCCCTGACTCATTTTCATTTCTCAGCCCAGTGTTTCCAGTAAGGCACCTTCAGACACCTCACCTTTCCAAAAATCCCCACTCCATCCTCTTCCCAAGGAGTTTTCCAGTTTGGGGAGCTCTGGGAAGAGCCAGAACCAGGTACCAGATCCAGGCCCTCAGCCTCTTATTCCAGCTGGAATTCCAGGCTGCAGCACCCACGGATCCCCTGAGGTCGTTACCAGGTGAACCCACAGATGGGTTGATCACCTCTTCTACTTTTTAATTATATTTTTTTAATCTAGGCCTTGTTTTGTTCCCAGTTCAGTTCCAATGCAGATCAGCACCTTGAAACCTCACCTTACTAAAATTTAGTTTTGCATTTCTCTGAGAAGTCCAAGGAAGTTTGGCCACACATCCTCAAGAGCAGCAGTGCAAATCATCCACCAGCATTTCCCATCCCTTTGAGTCTCTGATCCAGCAAAAAAACAGCTCTAATCCTTCTTTCCTGAGGTAACAGCATCAGGGAACAGGCAAACATTGATTTGCTTTTCCTTTTTCCCTGCAGCCCCCTCCTCAGAGGGTTGGAGATCTCCAAAAACACTGAAACTCCCCCTGGATGTTATAATTTCATTTTTGGGAGGTTTTAATTAACCCTGAGAAGCAGCACTGCTGTCTTTAAGGGGTTCTGCAGAGAACCCCCAGATATCCAAGGCCTGTAGAAAGCTCCTAAATATTAAGGAATAGAGATCAGCACAATTAACCAGTCGACACAGGGATGGATTCTCGTGCTCCTGAGCAGGACCAGATGTGTGGCTTTTCACTGCTGGTGATCCCAGCAATGGGAACTGGGCACTGGAGCTGCCCTGGGAGGAATGGGACAGAGCCTGGGGGAGCCAGCTGGGCCCTGCCCCTTCCCCAGGACCCAAACTGGGGGAACTTCCCTCCCAGTGCCTCCAAAAGTGAAAGGAAAGGAATTTCTGCTGAGTCCCTTCCACCTCTGAGCACCCCAAAACACCCTCAAGACGCTGTAGGGGGTTTATTCTCCTTCCAAGCTTATCCACATCCAGAGACAAATCCAGAGCCTGGGGTTACATAAGACCTGTCCTAAACCCTCTGCCAAACTCCAGACTCTCCCTTTCCACAGCAGCAAAGCCCCTGTGGGCCAGCAGAGCCTTTGCCAGCTCCTTCCACCTCCCATCCCTGTGGTTCCACATTTTTGGGTGCTTTTCCCCCTTTTCCTGCCCCAGTGCCTTTCCTTTACCTGTCCCACCGCTCGTTTTCCTCTGGCCAGGCTTCCCCGTGGCTTTGTGTTCATAAATCAGGAGGCCAGAGGGGTTCGTGTTTCACACAGGACACGGGGCTTCCATGAATTAAGTTTTGTTTGAACTGGAGGATCTTTTTTAGTAAACCAAACAAGCTCCTTGACCTGACTTGTACGGCAGCAGAACGAGCCCAGAAAGAGCTCCTGGCTGCTGCAGGAAGGTATTTTGTTAAAAAAATGTCGAGTGAAACAGCTTCTTGTGGCACTGCTGAGGGAATGGAAGGTCTGGGGAGACACCCTCAGCTCAGACATTCTGCTGGGCCCAAATCTGATCTCTGTGAGGGCTCTTTATACAACCCTGGCAGCCCTTAAATTGCCATTTTGCACTTTAAGATGCTTTTCTTGGTGTCATGTTTGGTCTCATTGAGCAGTTTTTCCTCTCCTTTGTGTCCCTGGCTTCAGCAGCAGAATTAAATGGGTATTTTTTATTATATTTTGTCCAGCTAAGATGCTCAGCTGATTCATTTGGTTCCATCAAAGGCCATGAGGCTTCAGACATTTCTGCTCACAACACCTCTGCCCCATCCCTTCCTTTAAAAAGTCAACTCTTAATCACCAAACATGACAGATTTCACTGCCAGGCTGACCATAAATCCTATTGCTAACTGGACTTTCACTCTGCAGCCTTCCAAAACCCACAGAAAATCCAATCCCTTTCCAGAAATGCTTTTCCATTCAAGTCATTCCCAGCTCCTGCAGAGCCCTCAGGACCTGAACATTTACTGGGAGTTCCACAAGTGGGGCTCCACTCCTGCCACGTCCAACCCAAGACCAGAAATTCTGGGACTCTTTGCCCCAGATCTGTGCTCAGCTCTTCACTCGAGGGATATTTTACCACATATCCCGCTTTATTTATTTTTTTTTGTTAAGGAGCTGTGTATTTTAAAAAAGCCAGACGAGGAGCTCCAGCTGAAGGATTCAATTGACAAAGGTCAGCAGCAAACATGACTAATCCATTATGCTGTTAAACAACTCAACATGCAGGGGTTAATCAATGCTAGCCCAAGGTCTAATCCCTCTTTCTGCTAAATAACTCACTGAAAACAAACTCTGCCTGCTAATGTCCTGCAAAGGAAGATAAATGCACACCAGGCTCGAGGAGGTTCAATTTTCAGGGCTCTCAGCTCCTCCAAAGCCTGACGACTGTCAGCCTGGCCAGATGTTATTCCCATCCTTGCGAGGAGAGGGATTAGGGGAAGGTTTGGTGGCATCCTGCCAGCTTCAAAAAAAAATAATAATTCAGAGCTCTGGATTGCTCCCCAAGCTGGGCTGTCCTGCACAGGCAAAGCCAGGCCCTATTCCCAGGGGATTTGCCCTATTCCTGTGCATATTCCAGCCCCCTCCCTATTTATAGCCCTGATTTGGGCTTTTCCAGGATGGTAATTTCGTGCTGCTCATAAATCTCCCCCTGCAAACCGGGATTTGTAGGTCAGCGAGGAGAGGAAGCCAGCGACCAAAACTGCTGAACGCGAGCAGGAACCCTGCACAGACACTGAAATGCAATTAGGGGCAATCAAAGGGCCTTGTGTTGTCTCTCCTGCTGGAAGGGTTTGTTCCATGAGGATCAGCTGCAGGAGGATTTTGGGAGGTTTTTGGAGGATCTGGGAAGAGGGTGACAGCATTTGTTTCCCCAGGGACAGAGCTCCAGGCACCACCCAGGCCTGGCAAATCCCACCACGGGCATTATGGCACAGAAGCAGCAGTGCCTCCCGATTTTCCTTGCCTTTCTCACACCTCTGGGATGGCATTTTCCACCTCCAAAGGGAGCAGCGACTCAGCAGAAGCTTTGCTTTGACATTTAAGATGTTGGGAGGAGACTAATCCTGGTTTAGGCTCCCAGTATTGGAAATACAAAAGCTAATTTGGCTTTAAATCCTTCTGTGTCCCACTGATTTTGGGGCAGCCTCACGAAACACAGAATTCCCCTCGGCATAAATGGCCTTACACAATTCCTGCAGGTGATTCCAGCTTTTAACAAACAGTGGTTCCACGAGTAGGGAATCTGCAGAGACTCAGATGCCAAGTTTTCCTTTTTTCCTGGCCATGCTTCCAGCACCAATAACCGAGGAAAGCCTTTGGGCTGTGCCCATCCTTGTGTTTGTTACACCCAGCGCTGCATCACTGCAGTAAAACGGCTTTTACTCCAAATCCCTCACTGTTACACATCAACAGCCTCTTTATGCTTCGAAATTATGCTCAATTCCTGAGGAAAAAATGATTAAAACAAACTCTTTTCTCAGTTGCTTCGACTGCAAGGGCCCCTCAACTTCCAAATAACTTCACTTTTCATCAGGACACTTTCTGCTGCCTCTGTTCAGCACTGAGTGACTTGCAGGAGGTTTGCTGCTGGATTAAGCACCCAAAACACTCATTGGTTTTCTAATCTGATTTTTTTTTATACATCCCTGGGAATTGCAAGGCCCACAGAGTGGCTCCATGGGGAATTTGCTGCTTCTTTCCCTCTGAGCTCTCTGGGACCACCTCAATCTGATACACCGGAGACATCCTGTGAGAAATTGTGATTCCAAAGCACAGTAAGCCTAAAACAAACCCTTAAAACCTCAAAAAAAAAAAAAATTCAACTCTCCTCTTAAAGACCCCAGGATGGAGCAGGAGGCTGCAAATGTGGAAAGCAGATGTGTGAGAGGGGAGGGAATCGGGTTTGCAGGAGACAAGGAAAGGAAGCACGGAGCCTGCGGGAGCAGCACCTGTCCCGCTGGATCCCGGTGTTTTCTCCCAAAAAAAAGCCTCTGGAGCAGGGGCAGGCACTCCAAGCAAGCAGCCCTGTCCCACGGGCTCTGCTGCTTTGTCTCCATGCAGCAGGAAGCAGTCTAGCCTGGGAGATTCCAGCAGACAGCAGCGGGGACTGGGATGAGAACTTCCAGCAGCGAGATGTGCAGAATTCCTGCCTGGAGTGGGAGCTGGCGATGGAAACCCAGGGAAAAATCATTTCACTGAGTCACTGGTACAGGGAAGAAGCTGAAAATGTTTCCCAGCTCTTCCACTGGCTCTCAGTGAAGCAGTCCCTGAGGCTGAGCAGCAGTTTCTGCACTGGCTGCAGAAGTTCTGTGGAGAAAAGCCCTGAATTTGGGTATTTTGAGCTGCAGAACTGACCCAGAGCACAGATTTACACCTGGCCTCCCCCTCCTCCCCAGGCAGCGAAGAGAAATGAGAAGTTTCCACAAGGTTCAGTCCCAGAGAAGCAGAGCTTGCCAGCCCTGAAGGAAGCAAACATGTCAAAATCGTTCTCAGGCAGCTCTGAAAAATATCCTGCAAATCATCCACCTGTGGCTTTTCACTTGATCCAATCCAAGGCAGGATGGAGGGGAAAACCCAGAAGTGGCCTTTTTTTCAGGCATGGAGCACTGTGGTTTAATTCAGAGCAAATTCTGGTACAGGATTTGGGTGCCTGGGCAGTGTTGGACTGAAATTGCTCAGTCACATCACACAAAATTTAGGGATTTTTGGCATCATTTGTGGTGGCTGAGCTGTGTTTTAGTGCAAGGAACATCCCAGATGTGCTGGTCCAACCCTTTCCCAACATGCTGGGCCTCTCCAGCACCTGCATTTTTGCAACCCCCAGTGAATAACTAAAAACCTTTGGATCTCTGTATTCCTCGAGCACAGACTGAGCAAATTCCTCACCCAGGCTGGAAACAAATCCACCAAAACTTCAGCCTGTGCTCCCCTGTAAAATCATTATCCCACAAAAATCCCCTCAGTGGGAATAAAGCCAGATGAACCCAGTTATGGCTCTGCGCTCTCCTTGCTACATCCCAAATTTTGACACTGCAGGAATTCCAGTCTCCCCAGGGAACCTCTGGAATCCCAAAGCAGCTCCCCCAAAATCCCAGCAGTGACTCAGTTTGCTCATTTTTCCCTGTGATTCATTCTCCCACCCCCATCAGCCCCCCAGGACAGGACAGAAGTGGGGCTGGGGCTGTTCTATCTGCTGCCAGCATCTGATAAGCCATATCCATGTCTTCCTCATCACTTCCATTCACTGAAATCCCATCAATACAGCAGCATAATATTTTGTAATAAATCATGGCCTTCAGAGTCACCCAGCACCTCAGATTTTCAGTTCTAATAGCGGGGTTGAGACCAACATTTGCTGCTCAAAATGTCCATTCAGAGGAATTAAAGCTGGTTCCCCTGCAGATCCTCCCAAAGCGTGAGGAAATTCCTGCCCAAAACGAAACTTTGCTGAGAGAGAATTATGTGAACAACGGAGCGGAATCAGCACCAAGGATAAAAAATACATCCGGAATCAAGCACAGTAATCAAGAGAAAGTTTGGGGTGAAGTTTGAGCCTTTTACACAAAGCCCCTGGGGCAGATTATTTCCAGGATTTATCCAGGAGCTGTGGAAAAGAGGAGTGTGAGGAGAGAACTGGCACTAGGAGAAAGTCCTAAAGGGAAGAGGGATGAGCCCAGCATCCCACAAACGTTGTCTCCAGGGATTCCACATGGATGTGGAGCTCTCCAAGTCCACGGAGCACCTCAGCAGCCCAGCAGAGCCCCTCTCACCAATTCCCCCCTCTCCCCAGCTGGAAATGGGGGTGCAAACCCTTCTGCAGCCACCTCCACGCTCTCCTCGTGGCTCTGCTCCCAGCCAGGAGCTCTCCCCTTCCCTCATCCCTGCAGGACTGTCAGTCCCCCTCCTCCTGCCCAGGAAAGGTCCCCCAAAGCAGGCAGAGCATTTCCAGCGCTGTGCTGAAGCCAAATGCCAATTAACAGGGTGAGTTCAGCCCTGGCAGCCCCTGCCATGCCAGCCTGTTAATATTATTACTTCCAACAGCAGCTCTGTTGTTCCCCAAATGCTCTGCTGGCACCAAAGCCCTGGGGAGGAGGAGAAGAGCTGCTCTCCGTAGCATCACTCCCATTAAAGCTCAGGAATATGAGCAGGAGATAATCTGTGGCCTTTGTTAGCTGCAAACGGCAGCTTTTGATAATTCCATGAGCATCCCTGCCCAGCAGCACGGTCAAACAGCCCTTCCTGGGCTCTCAGCACTTGCTTGTTCCCAAAAAAACCAGGAATTTCTCCAGTGTCCCCCTCTTTCCCAGCTGTCACAGTGGCTGCAGCAGCTTTTGGGGGCCTTGGAGGGAATTATCCCTGAGCAGCAGTTCAGGAGCACCAGGGGAACAGCCCCAACCCAGCCCTTGCTGCCACAGATCCTGAAATAAATCGAATTTGTCACCCTGTCACGGCTTTGCCTCGTGGCACTGCCACCGTCTCTTCCCAGTGTTTTGGAAGTGTCTCTTCCCTGGATTTAGTCTGGAAAAATCCCCATATTCAGAGGTGAGAGACAAGACTCCTGCCACACTTCAGGGAGAGGTGGAAAGACGAGGTGAGTGCCATAAAAAATGTTTTTCTCCGGAGCTTGTTAAAAACCAGCATGAAAATTTGGAACTTCTGGAGAGCAGGCAGCATGAATACGGATTAAAAAAATACAAATATTTCTGTTTTACATCCGTGGAAGAGCCAAACATGAGCATTTTCAGGATATTTAGGAAGGTTTAATTAAATTTTTCCAAGGAAAAAACAGCACAGCGCATCAGCCTCCTCCAAGAGCTGAATTACTCCTGGCTTTGCCATTTTCATCACGGATTCTTCCAGAGGTTTGACAACAGAGCAGCTCCAGCTGACAACACACAACGTGAGGAGCCGGGGCCAGGCTCAATCCCACCCTGTGGAATAAAATCCATCCTCTCCCCTGCCTTCCAAATCCATCCAAGAGATTTGCATTTCTCACAGCTTTTGACGCAAGGAGAGAAAAAGGGGATTTTTTTCCCTTGCCAAACGCATCCTGCAGCTCCAAGACACCATAATGAATCCAGCAGCCCTCCGAGGTATCCTATGGAAAAAACTCCAGCCCTGCAGGCTCTTGGACAAAGCTGCCTTTTTCCCCTTGTTAGAGGCGGGATGGACACAGGGAACAGCTGGGATGTTGTTTGGGTTTTAACAAGAGCAACCCATTTAATGAAATGGGAAATTTATGAGCTGCTCAGCCTTAGGAATCACTAAGTTCAGGGACTCTCTGCGATCCAGAGGGATCTCAGGAATGGAAAATTTGGCTTTTCCAGGATCTACAGGCTGTGAGGAAGAAACTCTGAACCCCTCAGGGATTGATGTTCCACAAGTGGCACCACGAGACAGGAGTGAGATCCCACTTGTGCCCTGGAATATCCCACTCCCAGCGTTCCCACCACACTCCACAGCTGGGATTTGCATTTCTTCTGGGCTTTTATTTCCCTTCACCGCCTCCAGCAACACCAGCCTGGAGTTCTGGGAATCAAAGCTGCAGCTCCGAGCCCAATTTCAGCCAGGAGATTGTAAATCCTTGAGCGAAACTGCTCCTACAGTGGGAAAAGCTGCCGTGCTGGGGATGCAGCAGAGCTTTCCAAGGCCATGGGATTGGGGGATGAGCAGTGCCTGCCTCCCTTCCCCCTCAAAACAAAGGTCCCACAAACCTTGGAGACATAAATCCCATGGTAATGCCGCAAAAATTGAATACCTGGCATGAGCAGGGAGCTGCCAAGACACTGACTGTGAGACAAACCAGCCTGCTCAGAAATCCCAGCGCAGGAAATTCATCCCAGGAGGTAACAGACGGAGCTTTTGCTACCGTAAATAGACCTTTTCATTCTTCTGGAGCATTTGGAGGCCAAAAGACTGTCCCAGCGTGCTGGAAAGTGTAAGTCAGTGTCTCGCTGCTCTGCAGAAGAGGAACATTCAACAGGCAGGGCAGCACAGATGGATTCATTCTTCCGTGGAGCTGGCAGGGGAGGGAGGACACACATCCCAAAATCCCCCCACGGGGTGGAAAGAGCTGACACCGAGGGAACAGAGGCCCAGGACGTGCCTCTCTTGGCTCAACTCTACGAGGTGACACATTTGCAGGCTGGCACGGGGATTAGAAATGGTTTTTCAAACCCTCCTTATGCCTTTTGCCTTTATTCCCGAAGCTGGGAGGTCGGTGTGCCTCCCCTTGCAGCAGGGGGGTGCCACAGGGTTTGTCCCGGGCAGGAAATGATTTGGAGGAGCTTTAAGAAAGAAAATGCTCCTTTTGCCTTCACTGCCAGGCTGGGAGCCCTCCCCAGCTGCTGCAGCACCTTCTGAATGAGGAGCTGATCCCAGCATTTCCCAAATACCCCCAGACAGAGGGAAACACTTTCCTGACGAGTTTCCTGAGGAAATCCCAGTTTGAGGAGAGAAAGGGAGCACCCATCATCCTACCACGGAGCAGGGCCTGGCTGGAGCAGCTGTGGGCAGAGAGAAGGAGGATTTTTTCCCTATAAAAACATCCCTGACCCCTTCCAGTTGCTCTGGCAAGTGCTGAGGGCAGGATTTGCACTCTGGTACCCGGACCCTGCAGCCAGATGTGCTCATAAGCTGATGTTTGTGCTTGTTTTGCTCTGCCACGCTCGCAGCCAGCCCCACCACGTCTCT
>VZTG01005743.1:1069544-1129759 GCA_013397845.1 Melanocharis versteri | reverse complement strand
GGAGGGGACCGCGCAGAAGCGGCGGCGAGAGGGAGCGCGGAGCCGCGCGGGGCGATGCGGAAGGGCAGCGCGGGATTTCCCCCGGCGGGGCGGAGGAGCCGCCCCGAGAGCGGCCGGGAAGCAGCTCCGCCGCCTCGGGATGCGGGTGTCAGTTCCCTGCGTGTCCCCCCGCGCTCTACATGGGCTCTCCTCGGCGGGACTCCACACCTGGGGAGCGGGATGCTCCACGCCGCAATGGAGGGGGGACAGCGGCGGCGGCGCCCAGGTAACCGTCAGCCCCACAGCGGAGCTGCCGCAGCGGCCGCTCCCGGTCAGGCGGGTGCGAGAGTGCACGCAGGTCCCGCCGCTCCCGCCGCCGCGTCCGGAACGGGGACGACACCGCGGCGTGTGTCACTCCCCCACCCACACTTGGTACGGCCCAGCGCGAAGCATGGCGGGGCTGCGGGCGGCGGGGCGGCCGTGGCGCCGGCGCGGCGGGAGCGGAGCGGGATGCGGGCTGTGGGACGCCTCAGCCGCGGGTGGCTGCCGTGACAGGGAGCCAAGGAGGAAAACTTGTTCTACCCAAGTACCGATCGGGCTGATCCCCAGCAGCGTGGGCGGCAGGGGATTCTCCACCTCATACTGAGCACCTGCAGTGCTGTGTCCTGCTCCGTGGTCTGGTCCATCCACAGAAGAATGTGTTGCTGCTGGAGTGAGTCCAGAGGATGAAACGGAGACGATCCAAGAATCGGAGCTCCTCTGCTCTGGAGACAGGCTGAGAGGTTGTTCAGCCTAGAGACAGCAAGGCTCCAGGGAAACCTTAGAGCCCCCTCCAGTGCCTGAAGTGGTTTCCAACAGAGCCGGCGGGGGACTTGGACAAGGGAGTGACAGGACAAGAAAGAATGGCTTTAAATTTAAAGAGAGAACGTTTAGATTAGATATTAGGAAGAAATTCTTCCCTGTGACGGTGATGAGGCCCTGACACACATTACCCAGAGAAGCTGTGGCTGCCCCATCCCTGGAAGTGTCCCAGACTCACCAGGTGGGACAGGGCTTGGAGCAACCTGTTCTAGTGGAGGGTGTCCCTGCCCATGGCAGGGGGTTGGAAGTGGATGGCATCTGAGGCCCCTTCCAACCCCAGCCATTCTGCAATTGTCCTTGTTCTAAGGCTGAGAGTACCAGAGATGCCCATAGTGGTAGTTCTTAGGAAGCAGATGCTGTCCACCCATGGACCAGGCTCTCCATCTGAGCTGTTATATAAAACGGAACCCATCCCAGCATTAGGAAAAACAGCACCGGACACATCTCACTGTGGGCCTTGGCAATCAGTTCACACCATGACTCCTCCACTGTTGTGGTCGCTGCCAACCCAATTTGGGAGGTGACAGAAAATTCAGTATTTTAATACAAATCCATGGCAAAAGCAGCACTCTGCCCTTTAGCAGCCAGCACAGAGCTGAGGGGCAACAGGAGCTGTTCAGAGGCGATGGCAACGTGCTCCTTACAAAGGCTGCTGACCAAAGTGTTTTCCGTGGGAATTCTAAAGACTCCCTGCAATGTGCACTGCCCACAAGACAATGTGCTCATTTCAGGCGAAGCTCTAATGCTCTTGTATCAAATGGCTGAGATATTTTTAAAGAAAATAACATGAAGTGTGTGTTTCAACTAGGGGGGTGAAGCAGGGTGGTTAACAAAAGGTATTTTATTAAAGCTGTGAATCACAAGCCATCTTATCACTGCAAGCAGTATTTCCTCCCAGCTTTGCCTTTTTAACATCAACAGCTTTTTCGACAACACGCATTTGTTGCCCACCACTTCCTGAACAGATTGAGGCCTCCAGCAGTCTTAAGAAAATGAGAACCTTTGGTTTCTTCAATTCTGGTAAAACAATTCCTTTTTCCCACTGCCCCCTCCAGTCAGCATCACATCTGGATGTTTGTACTGGAGCACCATGGAGTTCAGCTTTTTGTTACATGAGATCTGCACTTTCCAATCAACACACTTGGCTCTTCCTCATGATTGTGGTAAAACAACTTAAAGCCTTATTTGTGGTTTACCTTGATTGTGGTTACAAAGTACAAATTTTTTTGTCATGCTACTTGACTTTCCCACAGTGGTTGGTTGGGGTTTTTTTAAGTCAGAAGCAAGTCATTTGCTCCACCCAGCATCCACATTGTCTTAGATCCCATTTGTTCAACAGGATATACCTTCGTGTATCTGAACTCACCCTTATCTTGACCAAGACTTCCAAGACATTTTCTGTTTCCTAGAGGACTTCCAAGAGCATTTCAAAATGGGTCATCATTTTCTCCACACCTTCGTTTTTAACCTGTGAAAATTCCCATTTTCTCCTGCTGAATCATGTCATCTTTTATAGAAATGAGGCACCCTCATTAGACCTGTGGAATTGTCACTACTTGTCACAGGCATCCCACCTGTGCTCAGTGCAACTGCTTCACCTGTCAACAGTTTAAGCTCATCTCTGATGCCTTGGCAGGTGTTTGAGTTTTGTTAGACACTTAGTGAGTCTCTTTTCTTCGCAAAGAACTTACCTATCCCAACTAGCTGTTAGATATCTGGCCATTTCTCCCCCCCCCTTCTTAGAACCACAGAATCATTTAAGCTGGAAAAGACCTCCAAAGTCATTGAATCCCAACTTTCGATCAATCTCCACCTTGTCAACAAGACCAGAGCACTGAGTGTCATGTCCAGTTGTTCCTTGAACACCTCCAGGGATGGGGACTCCACTACCTCTTTGTGCAGTCTGTATCAAATGGACTTCCATTCCAAATGGAATTCCAAAGTCCATTCTGGGATGCCCCAGTGTGGCCCCCACATCCCTGACCCTTCCATGGGGATCCCCCAGCCTAGCTCACTTGGTTATGGCCTAAGAAATATCAGGATCATCAAGTCCAACCTTTAGGCCTCCACAGGACATCTCCAAGAGCCACACCATGTGCCTGAGTGCATTGTCCAGACGCTTCTTGAACTCTGTCAGGCGTGGAAGTCACAGAGGATTTAGCCTGAAGGCACCTCCCACAGTCATCCAAATACAGGCTTCCTGTACGTATAGTACGAAGATTTGTAGCTGCGTATGTGTCAGGTGCTAAAACAAGGAGGCGTGATACAAGAGAGACCAGCGATAATTAATTTAACTCGTATTCACACAGTGCTTTGACATGGTGAGTGGCAGGAAGGGTGGAAGGAAGCAAGCAGAGCATCAAAAAGGAAAGCTGAGATGCTCACACCGTGATCAGGATGGAGGCACCGCTGTCAGTGTCAGAGCAACAGCTGCTAAATCTAGGAGACACTTGAAAGAGGCTCCCTGTTTTGTCACACATAGAAGTCGATCGGTTACTTGGGCTGAGAACACCTCGCATTTCATTTTATCCCCGCCGCGGCTCTCCCTCAGCCCCGGCCCCTCACGGGCGCCGCCAACATGGCGGCGAATCCCGTCACGTGCGCGGCGGCGGCCGCGCCCCGCGCGCGCGCGGCACCTCCCCCGTGAGGGAGGCGAGAAAATGGCGGCGGCGGCGGCGGCGGCGCCTTGAGCGGCGCGTCCCAGGCGAGTGTCCCGGCGGGGCNATTACCATGGTATTTACCAAAACTTTCCAAAACATGAGTAATGACATTCATGTGTCCACCGTGAGGGTAGTTTGTTAGTTACTGTAGAATAGCAGATATTTTTCCTACTTCAGGTGGTTGCTTTGACCAAGAAAAATATACAGAAACAAAACTTTGGAATATTTACCTTATGCACAATGTAACTTGAAGTTATGTGGTGTCTTGTACTGTTACTGCTTGAATAAATACATATTTTCAATATAGTTTTCTGTTGTGCTTTGTATTTTGGGCTCACTTAAATGCGTTGTGGTTGTTTCAAGTCAGTGTGTTTTCTAAAACTTACTTTGCATTATGGAGATTGTCTTGAGTTAAAGTTGCTCAGGGAGCATCATTGCAAGGTCTTCATCATTAAAGAAAATTAATTTTCTTACAAGTTAGCATCTGACGCCTGCTTGAGGTGAGGTGTCGGAGGAGAGATGGAGATGCTGAGCAAGTGTTTAGGAGCTCTTTACTATTTTCATTGTACATCCTTTGTGAGAACAACCTGAACAATGACGATATTATTTTTGAAATAATTTTGAGCTGAAAGATTAACAGCTCTCATGGAGTGAACTTGTGATGGAGTATTTATTAAGTGGGATGTGTTGCACATCTTGCTGATAAACACACCCAAAACGTGGCCTAGAACGAAGGAAATGAGACATCTAATGTTTTTTTAAGCTAATTTAACTGGTTGCATAACTCTGCAAAAACTAGCTAAACAAATTGTAGGTGTAAATATTTTGAGGTGCTTTTAATGTCCGCTGGAGGAGACAGGACTGGGTTTTTTTTAAGATATTTTTCATTATGTGAAATTAATGTGAAGTGGTTTTAGAAATGATGCCGCGTTTATTGCAGTTGGAGTGGGAACCCGTGTGTGTTAACTTGTGCCCTGATGTAGGTAGAAGGGTGGCATCAGTAATGCACAACAGACCTGAATTTTTAACAACAAACCATATTTTCTATTCAGTTCCAGTAGCAGGGACCTCTGCTTTTAGAGCATCCTTTATTGCCACGAATTTTCTTTGATGGCAAAATCCATGCAAGTGTCCAATACGAGGGTAGGCAAGAGGTCTTTAGGTGACCATGTACCTGTTACAGTTTAGTTGTTGCAGGTCCCCAGGAGCTGCAGCATCGTGTGCAGCCCTCTGCTTGTGTAGTATTTGTGTTTTGGGAGGTGAGGGTGGCAGCCTGGCAGTGTCCTGTTCTGCTTCCAGCTGTGTGAGTTGAAACTCCTGATTATGTTCCCATTTGATGCAGCGTCCAATGGGCGGTTTGTTAAGAACTTGGCAAAGCTGCTTTCTTTCTAGTACATTGCAGCTCTCTCTGATTATTTCTCTGAGCTCCTCTTTATAGTGAGAAGGAAGCACATCTTCTCAACCCTCCCTTTTTTTGGCATCCTTTGGAAAGCAATAAACAGCTACTATGCGATTTCCTGTTAATCACTGTACAAAGACCGAAAAAGAAACTGCAGTAAACACCCCCATAACATATATTGAGGTTTGTGATTCATTTCAGTTTTAAAGATGACATTTTGTGCTCTGCAACAGAGGGAAGTCGCATAAGGCTGGGGAGGATCATTTGAGGTGCTTAAATAGGTATTTTCTTCCTTAGCTCTTGCTGTATTTTGTGAGGTATTGCTGTTAAAACAATTTTTGCCTGTATTCTTTCCCTCTCTCCCCAAACAGAGTACTGGTGATTTTTGCCAAGAGCAGGTTTTGCTCAGTGTCCAGGGTCAGCCAGCATATTCATTCCTGGGCTGTGGGGGTGAGGGAGGTCATACTGGTCCTATGTAGCTGGCTGGAAATCTTGGATGTATTCCTAAATTGGTTCTTTATTGCTACTTTTGATGGATCTTAGAAGATTATATCTCTCAAGAGATTGCATCAAGTGATAGCAAATACTACAAATTAAGGTTAGATATTAAGAAGAAATTCTTTACTATAGGGTTGGTGAGGCCCTGGCACAGGTCGCCCATAGAGGCTGTGGCTGCCCCATCTCTGCAAGTGTTCAAGGCCAGGCTGGAGGTGGCTTGGAGCGGCCTGGTGTATTGAAAGGTGACCCTGCCATGGCAGGGGGTGGGATGAGATGGTCTTTCAGGTCCCTCCAACCCAAACCATTCCATGATTCTGAGAAACTTACCTTTTGAAAATTGTCCATTATTCCGTCTCAGCAAAACATACTTTTTTGCATTAAAATCAGCGTGTTCTGGCCTCGTTTGTGAACCACTTTTGTGTCACTCCTGCCAGGCTGGACGAACGCTGCACAGCTATGGAGAATGAACCCAACACGACGACATGTTCTGCGTCCACAACGACCGTCACCACCACCTCCACTTCCCGCACGCCGCTGCCGCAGATCTCCGTCTACAGCGGCTCTGACAGACATGCTGTCCAGGTACTGGGCTCTGGGGGCTTCCTCCCTGTCCTGGACAGAGCTGTAAATACAGGCATTGTGCAGTACTTCACCCAGGATTCACTCTTCATTCGTAGTTGCTGTTGTCTTTCTCAATAGCTGGCTTGCTGGTTTTCAGGAGATGTTTACTGGAGGGTATGAGACCACTTAAGGATAGTTCAGGGTAGGTCCCTCTCCCAAATAAGGGAGGGGGAAATGCTATGATAGAAAGTTTGGTTTGTTCACCATTTGCTGAGGGTGTGGATTATTAACATAAACCTTTGCAAAATAAAGCTGTTTGTTTGACCAACTTTGACTACAGGGGTCCAAGGTATCTGTGTGGGTGTAAGCACTGCTTGGGATCCAGCTGCCTCTTGCTGTTCTCCTTGAACTTAGGTCTCCTTGAACTCTGTACGATCCATTCTGTTGTGTTAGATAATTGGGTTTTTCACACGCTACTCTGATTTCTCAAAAAGCAGAACATGATGTAGGATGTGTTGACAAGCAGCTGAGAGGCTGGGATGATGTGTTGGGGATGATGCTGTATTGTCAGGCTGTTCTTGAGAGCGTGAATATATTGATGTTGACAATACTCTGTGACTTGGTCAAGAACAGTGAGGGAGCAAGTTCAGTATTACATAATTGGTGTGAAAAAAATTTATTTGATTTAATTTCCTTGTAAGGGTAAACTTCAACATCATGTCAGCATGGTGTGTGCTTTGTAATTGTAATTAATTACCTACTGATTCATCACAGGTTATTCAGCAGGCCTTGCATCGTCCTCCTAGCTCAGCTGCTCAGTACCTCCAGCAGATGTATGCAGCCCAACAGCAGCATCTAATGCTGCAGACTGCTGCTCTGCAGCAGCAGCACTTAAGCAGTACCCAATTTCAGAGTCTGGCAACTGTTCCACAGGTGAGAGTGAAGATTGCTGAAAAAGAATCGTGTATTATCTAGAGCAGGGTTACAGTCATTGTCAAACGTAATAACAGCTTAAGTGCCTGAGCTTAATGCCTCATGATAATTCACTGTTATATTTTAATGGTGTTGTTATTTTAAATTGTATCATCCTCCAAACTGTTTGGAGGATTTTGTCCAGTGGTATAGATGCTCCAGTAGGCAACCATTCCATGCTTTATTGCACACATTATAATGCATCATGTAAATCATCAAGCAGTAATTAAATAAATATTAAAAATAGACTACTTCAATCTTCATCCCATGATTTTCTCTCAAAGTTGATGGGGGAAGCAATGAATAGCATTGTATCTTAGTGGAATAAAAAGTAATGAACATCTGGCATCTTAGTGTGTTTTGCCTCACATCTGGCTGCATTATAAGTAATGGCAAAATTAAATTTTAACCCTGAGTGTGAAAATGTAGGAGGTAAATGACATTTCATATAGGAAAGACAGCTTTTAACATTAGTGATCACTGGAGGAGACCCATTTTGAATTCAAGCAGTGGCAAGATTTCCTTTGACCTCAGTTGGCCTTGGATTGAGAATATGATCTTGCAGAGAGAGGTGGTTGTTAATGATTTTACGCAGGGAAGTGCTAAGTGGAGTTAAAGACCTCAGGGATGTGGCTGTTTGGTGTCAGAACTGGACTGACTCATTTTTGCTCTGGGCTTTTTTTTATATACCTTTTTCATTAGGCTGTGGTAATATGTTGATCTGTCTTTTTTGTTGTGATGGATATCTATGTGGATATACAGTTACTGAGACAGAGCAAAGAAGAAGAGGTTGGGGAAGGCTGAAAAGTTTTGGTTCTGTTTATACAGAAACCTAAATCACTGTTCCTGTTATTCATCTGAAGGGCTGGAATAGCATCCTGTGATAGACACTAGATGTGCATACATAAGTTACCATTCCAGAATATGAGGCTGTTCTTTACAGCATTTATAAAGTTTGTTGAATTTTTAGAAGATTCTAATCGCAATAAAATTATGATGTGAGTTTAAATAATGACAGTTTTGAATGATATTGCATTTTAAGTTCTGAGCACCATGGATAGTGAGGTGATCACTTAGCTCCATCATTAACAGTTTGGCAGACTTTACCTCTGATAGTTTTTCTTCACGTCTCGATCTGAAAGAATTATATGCCTGAAATTTGGCAGGACTTCAAGGAATCTAGCACCTTGCAGGTAGCATTCCATAGTGCAGAGTGCGCTTTGCTGAAAACTTTCCACCGAGTAAAGCATCTTACTGTTAACTCAGAGAAAAGGTAAAGGTAGAGAGGGCTGTTTCTGATGGTTTATGCAATAAAATGAACATCACTTAAGCACTTTCTGATTTCACTATTTGACACATATTCTTGCTATTTAGGCAAGCCTGTCAGGTGGGAGGCAATGTACTTCCCCCACTGGGAGTGTCACTCAGCAGTCAAGCATGTCGCAGACCTCGGTACGTAACTGCACCAAGCCCTCCCTCCATTCCCAACCCTGCCTGGTTGTTATATGGCTACAGGGAAAAACAGAAAATATTTTAGCATTTCAGCTTGTATTGTTAAAATTAATACTGCAGACACAGCGAACACAAGTATGATGACTCTGTAGTAAGTGTTGGGTGCTGTGTGTGATTGTTGGTAGCCAGTGTTGGCTTCCCCAGTTCCAGACCTCTCTTGCTGCTCTGAGGGGCAGCTGCTCACTCCACAAGCACCAGTGGCTGTTCAGACTCCTGCAGAAATCACTCCCTGAGCTCTCATCTCTTACATGATTTCTTATTGGATTTTCTACATTAGTTTCTTTATTCAGGGCATTACTGTAGGTGAAAATCATAACTGTGTATCAGGGATTAAATAGCACTAAATCTAAAGAATCCAAGTCAATGCTCACATATATTTATGGAACTGATTAAATGTCTATAGCATTCATTCTTTTATTGATTGTCATCTCTTATCATGCATCTTTTTTGCAGTTTCACTTCCCATATTCTATGCATGTGCTCGGGTTTCAGTTGTGAGCAGCTCTGTGTTCAGTTCATGCTGTATTTCTTTAAGTGCCATTGTCAGACATGCACAGTCTCTTCTGTACAGTTTTACAGTTGTCTGAAGTAGGATTTGTTAGTCCTACAGACATCCTGCTTATTAATCACACCCTCAAGCTGTTCATGACTCCAGTGCATAGCTTCAGTGATTTAACTGTGTATTTTTTTAAGCTCTCATAGCTTGGCTTGGCTTACAGTTGTTAGAAGTAAAACCATTCATTCATTAAATTTAGGAGGGAAAGTCTATTAAGATGTCTGATGTCAAACTAACAAAATAATTGGGCTGGGGTTTTTCAAGGAAATCTTAAGCAAGTGATGAAAAAGAGCTGGGCACTTAACTCTGTTAGACGGGTTAGAAAAAAAAACCAGAAAAAGCAGAAACACAACAGCTTCTTTTTTTAAGAAGATGCTAAAGAGTGGTTCTTGAGGAGCATTTAATATGAAATTAGAGAAGGTTTTAGTCTTTAGTCATTTTTCAGTGTGTATATGTGAAATGAGAATTGGAAGTCCGTATCTGGTGGCACAAAGAAGTGTCCTGATCAGGTTGCATAATAGAAGATACCAGTCCAGGCAGTTAATAGAAACATTTAAAGATCTTAAATATTAAAGTTCAGGTATTTTTCTTAAAATATTGAAAATTCATTCTACATATTCAGTAAATGTGTATTTCTATGAGGCATATTTTTCAGACTTCATATCATTATTTATACTCGTAACTGCTTATTATTATTTACTGCTAAATGCTTGCTTGCAGTTTAAGAATAAAAATGTACAATCTTGCCAGAACCCAATTTTGTGATGATTGGCTCAATATATTTTTGATATCTTTACAGTTCAGAGATTCCAACTGCCCCTGCCATTTTTGTCAAAGGCTTTCTGGCTTTAGACCCTAGGGTGACGGAATTTCCATGACAGAAGCAATATTTTTGTTTCCTTAGATTAACCTCTCCACCTCTCCTACACCTGCACAGATAATAAGCCGTTCTCAGACCTCCAACACCACCAGCAGCAGCATCACCCAACAGACGATGTTGCTGGGCAGCACCTCTCCCACCCTGAGTGCAAGCCAGGCTCAAATGTATCTGCGAGCTCAGATGGTAAGTTTTGATTACAGTCCTTACAAAGTTTGGCTTTGGTTTGTTCCTATTGGGAGATCTGAGCTCTCTTACATATAGTTAGATATTGGGCTGCTCTTCTGTCTGTTTTTTTCACTAATTCATAGTATTGAAGGGCAAGTCGTCTTAAATGCTCGTATGAAAGATCATAGACATGTTTATCTCAAGGATTTTTCTCAATATGCAGAACAAATCTATTATTATATTTGGTTTACATGATTCTCTTTTAGTTTTGTTTACTAAAATTACCATGATAAATAGTTCTTCAACTAAATTAATCTAGAAGTAAAAAAGTAAATCTTAGAAGCTGTACATCAGTATGTGTAAGTTATGTATCTCTTTAGGATACTGCATTTCTTTCACAGATTTAAAAAATTTCAGTCTGTTACCATGTATTTTTTTCTTGCTTAACAGCTTATTTTTACTCCTGCGACCACTGTGGCTGCTGTCCAGTCTGACATTCCTGTTGTCTCCTCATCCTCCTCATCTTCCTGTCAGTCTGCAGCTACTCAGGTGAGCTTGTGTAAACTTACTAAAGGTCTGCCAAGTCGAGTGGGACAAAACTGAAAAGTAAGGAAATGTTGTGCTTTAGTTTTTCTTGCTTTATTTGCACTCCAGACCAGAGAGCAGATGAACTGCTGGGGTGGCTTTTCCAAGCTCCAGCTGGGTCACCTTACCTAGGAGGGTGTGCTGAAGGTTGATTTATCCTCACTGTGGCAGGATGGCAGTAAATGCCAGTGAGGAAACAAGTACTGTTGTCTTGGGTTTGAATGTGTCCTGTGGTGACACAGGGCAGTGAAAAAAGAAATGTGAACTAGCTGTTCATTACACAGGTGCTAACTGTTGAGTGAGGAAGGGATTATGTAATCAAAATAGGGACCGGTGATAATAATTAGTCCTCTTTTTCATGTAAAAGATGATGTAAATTAGTGCTACAAGGGTAGGCATTATCCTTGACAATGAAATTTTAGCTCAGCACGTAGGATTGGAGATCTGGGATCGTTATGTACAGAATCTGGGTGTGATATAACAGACTTCAGTGAAAATGATCCCCGACTGATTTACATTTCAGAAAGCAAACCTTTTGTTTCATGTGACATCGGAGGTGTCATGGTGAGAAGGGACATTAATACTGGTGTAGAAACAAAGGTCTGAGTTTTGTTAATGCACAGATAGCACAGAGGAGACTCTGGTCCCACTGACCACCCAAGGCTCTGATTTATGTTAGTGTCTGGAAGCTCACTCACAGACCACTGCACTTCTGCAGTGTCTGTGTAAAAATAAAATTGCCTTTAAGATGCCTTGTGTCACTTACTTTGAAGGCACAATAAAAGAGAAAAATGAAAGTTTTAATTCAAATTAATTAACAATTTCCATTTCTTTTAAAAATCCAATAAGGGAAAAAAGACTTCTGTATTTATCACTGAAGTAATAAAGATCCCTATCCTTCTCTAAATTTTATGGCTTTAAAGATACTTTGATATGCAGATTTTTAGCTTCTTGTGATCGCATGGGATGAGAAGCATTACAGAATGTAATTTCTTTATTTTTGCTGGTTTTGCCTGATACTTGTCATAGATGTTTATAAAGTTTGGGTTTTTTCATGTTTTGCTCATTTCCCAGGTTCAGAACTTGACGTTGCGCAGTCAGAAGCTGGGTGTGTTGTCAAGTTCACAGAATGGCCCACCAAAGAGCAGCAGTCAAACTCAGTCCCTGTGTCCCAGCAAAGCTGTCAGCAGCTCCAAGGGCAGCCAGCCAGATCCCTCAGAAAGCAATAGGAAAGGCGAGAGCCCAGCTCCTGAGTGTCGGAGCACGCCAGTCACACGGACATCCAGCATACACCACTTAATAACACCAGGTGGGATGAAAGCAGAGCTGTAGGAAAGTTATTTTCATTAAAACTAATTTGTATATCACAGTTCTGTCAGAGTTCAGTGCTCTCTGACCATGTTGTTATAGGTATTCCACATCAACAGAGTTCAGATTTTATTAGTAAATTCACTCATTTGTTGGTATTGGATGTTGCACAGGATTTTGATTCAGCAGAGGCAGGAATGTTCCTAAATCACAATACAAGCACAATATAGCAACTGCAATACCCTGTTGAGTCACAGCGCAAACACGATTCTCATTCCTGGTCTCTCTCTGTATGTTCATTGTCAGGACATGCCATCCTATCTCTGGGCAGCAAAATGTGGGCTGAAACCACCTCGAGCCTCTTGCTCCCATCAAAATCCATTTTATTGGTGGTTTGGTTTTTTTTCTGTGTTGTCTGTGTCATGAGAATGTTCTTACATCAAGTACTTTTATAAACCCATAGGTAACAATGCTCAGAATTTTAGTATTTTGTATTGAGATAAATGAAAATAACCTGCACTTGGTTAGAGAGGCACTTACACTGCATGCAGCATTTTTGCATCTTAGCTTTCTTATTTTGAAGAAGTGGTGGTAGTCTAGACAATTGGTCTGAATTCTGTGGAATGTAGCTTGGCTTAATGACAGCTTTTAGAGAAAGAGTGGGACTTGGAGGCAGACATTCTGGAGGTATTGAACCCTGATGCTCTCAGAACGCATGTTGGTGAGAAAAGAATCCATCCTTAGTAGCAGAAGAAATCAAAAAACCTACATAAGTGAGTTGTTTCTCAAGTGGACAAGACAAAGCAAGAAGAGAGTTGTGAGTGGAGGACAATATGTGTGTGTGCTGTAAGAAATGACTGGTGAGTCACTGGTTCACTTAAAGGTGATGTGATTTCTCTGGGAGCTGCACTATTTTTAGATTTGTACCTCTCAGTTGCTGTGTTCAAGTTCAGGCAAATGCTTTCAATGGTTTAAATTTATACTGAACTGTTGGAATTTTATTTAGTCTCTTAACATTATCTATTATCTAAAGTTTAATTTAGCAGTTATCAGCAAATCCTGTTGGTGCTTATCAATTCTCTTCGAGTCTCTTTCAAAGCAAAGGTTAAATCCATTTCAAGTTGCGTGAAATTCTTGAATAAGGCTGGATCCGCAATAATCTTAGACCTAGCACCAAAAAGATAAGTTTAGATACTTCTTTATAGAAAGTGCATATATGTAAAAAGCATAGCCATATTCATTTATTCATTGCTGCATTTTGCTTTGGAAATTGATACACTCCCCTAATAAATTGTTCCTGTGTTCTGTATGTTGTCAAAGAAGATATTTCTAAACAAATACCGAAGTGTTTAAAAAATCATGCTGATCTCTGAAGTGAGAATTTTTGAAGTATTTTGTAATACTTTCAGAACTCGAAGAAATAAATACTAATTGTCACTTTTTTCCCTTCCCTCACAGCTTCATATTCTCCATTGCAACCTCATTCTCTAGTAAAACATCAGCAGATCCCACTCCATTCGCCGCCTCCAAAGATTTCCCATCATCAGCTGATCCTGCAGCAGCAGCAGCAAGTCCAGCCGATTGCACTTCAGACTCCTCCGGGCCAGGAACCGCCTCCATCCCAGCACTGTCTGCCCCTCCCCAGCCATGCGCTGCCTCCAGCTCCCNTCCCCAGCCATGCGCTGCCTCCTGCTCCCAGCAGCGTCCAGTCCCACTGCTCCCCTATCCACATCCATCCTCCGCCTCTCACCCTCTCTCCTACCCCATCCCAGTCAGCTCAGCAGTCGGTGGTGGTGTCCCCTCCGCCGTCCCACTCGCCGAGTCAGTCACCCACCATAATTATTCACCCTCAAGCCCTTATCCAGTCGCAGGCCAGCTCCCTGGTGCCGGCGGCTCTGCAGCCCGAGCCGGCCGCTCCGCAGGCGGCCGCTGCCAACCCCGTGCGGCCGTCGCAGCCGCTCAGCCTCCCGCCGCACCTGCCGCTGCCGCCCTCGCCCGCCGTGCACATCGGCGCCGTGGAGCCGCCCAGCTTGGTTCCCCCGGGCCAGCAGCTCGTGTCCTCCGCGCCACACCAGCAGTACCCAGCCCTGCAACCCGCCCCCATCCCTCTGGCAGCTCCGCCTCAGCTCTCGGCCTCCTCAACCCAGATTCAACCGCTGCCCTTGCAGTCCGTGCAGTCTTTACAAGTGCAGCCTGAAATTCTGTCCCAGGGCCAGGTTTTGGTTCAAAACACTTTGGTTTCTGAGGAAGAACTTCCTGCTGCAGAAGCTCTGGTCCAGCTGCCATTTCAAACTCTTCCACCGCCACAGACTGTCGCAGTAAATCTGCAGGTGCAGCCGTCGGTTCCAATTGAAACTCCAGTGGTAAGTGATAACATTGCATCCTTTATTCTTTCCCTGGGCTTCTCCAGAGCTGTGAGTCTGGCCCATTGACTTCAGAGGGACCTAAACTGGGTGCTAGACAGAGGACAAGAAACCTATTGGTTACAGAACTGAGTTTTAAGGAAACAATAGACATTTTTCTTCTGTTTCATGTTTTGGTTTGGGGTTTTTTTGTTGGCTTTTTGTAGTGGATCATCAGTCAAGAATGTCAACCGGGAATTGTGGAAGTGCAAATTTAAGATCTAAAATCTTGTTTCTTAAAGAAATTACAATGTATTTGAAGTTAAAAAAAGTAAGTAAATACATGACAATGCTTACATGCAGAATTTTGGTAAATGTGATATGTGGACTGTAAGCTTTTACCTCAATACAAATAGATTTTGATTAGGAGAATCATCTGTACTTGGTGGAAGGTTTGTATCACGTTATTAAGATGATAGGTTTCTGGATAATTAATTTTGTACTAACATTAAAAATATCCTCTGCATAAAAGAATAGGGGAGTTTTGATGCTATTTTGGCAATTCCCATCACCACCATTTAATTTGGTTCAGTGTTTGTCTCAGGTGTCTGCAGTTCGTAATTGAAGGTTTTCTCTTCAATTAATGGATTAAAATCATGTACAGGAAAACAAAATTATATGCAAATTAGGTTGACATTTAGGATGGCATTGCTGGGCTTTAGTGGTAAAATGCTAATGAGATTAAATTGAGCAAAAGAATCAGCAGCTCTTCTAGGCTTTTTTGAGGCTATCAACAGGTTAAGGAAGGAGGTGTGCTGTTCACGTTTAATTTATTTTAAGGGGGTAATGATCTCAACTCTGGTATTTCATGGAGAAATTGGGCAAAAGAGTAGAAGCCAGGTTTGCTTTTCACAGGGTGGTGTTTTACATTTTAATCTGCTAAACTGACTGTCAGGAATTTATGTAAATTTAATTCAATACTTTTGAGGAAAAGACCTTAAAATCTCTTATAACCACTAATGCTTGATACTCTTGGTGTACTCTTCTGAAATACTCAGTTTGATTACACTGCTGTATAAGATACAACAATTTGCAGACTTGTCATTGGACTTGCATTTTGCAGATGTGTTTAAATAACATCAAATGTATGTGTAACAAAAAATACAGTGAACTATACAGATAAGGTATTGAAAAAGACAAGTTCTCTGGTCTATTTGATTGGAGAACTGTGCTTCTTTATATATTGCTGTTTGTAACAAAACACTGTGGTTTTACTCGCATAGATATTGTGATGTCCTCAGTTTATTGTTTGGTATGCAGTTTGGGAACTAGTATTTTATTAAAAGGTTAACATATTTTAACTGGTAATTTGTTTTTAAAACTGTATTTATGCAACTCTTTTAAGGTATTAAGATAGAATGGAAATCTCTCTAAAGCAATAGTTTGTTGGATGCAGATTTACCAAGTGGAGAATGTGTGTGAAGAGGAGATGCCTGAGGATTCAGATTGTGTCCACATGGCAAGAACACCTACACCACCCACCTTGTCTCCACCAGCCATAACCTTGGGCAATGGAGAGGCTCTTAATTCAGAAGATCCTTTGTCAGGTGAGGACAAATGGCAGACTGTAGCTTTTGGCTTTTTGATTTGTGTGACTAATTAATGGCCAACTATGCTTGGAGTTAGCAGGTACTGAGTAAAGGAAAATGTTTGCATGAGAAGGCTGTGTTTGTGGAATAGTCTGTCGAGATAAACCATCTTGTTTCAAAAGTGGAATTTATAATGCCTAGGGAGGAGCCTGTGTTAGGGGTTGATGAGTGCAGAGATGGGTCTTAGGGATTTATCACCTCTTACTTCCAGGTTCTGAGCCAGTGGTTGGACATAAGTGATAAAACATAACATGCTTTGTTGTTTTTTGCAGAACATGGGGGACTGCCTTCAGTGACATCATCAGTCAGTGCCTCAGTAATTAAGTCTCCATCTGATCCTTCACATGCCTCTATTCCACCACCACCTCTTTTGCTTCCAGCTGCAACGACAAGGAGCAACAGCACATCCATGCCCAATAGCATTCCCAGCCTAGAAAATAAACCTCCACAGGCTATTGTTAAACCCCAGATCCTGACCCATGTCATCGAAGGCTTTGTGATTCAGGAGGGGCTGGAGCCGTTCCCTGTAAGTCTAAAAGTTGGTAGGAATTTTTTCCTACTCATCTTTGAAATCAGCTCTTTGTAAGAATGAAATGATTTGTGGCTAGTAGTTATTTAGATGTTGAATTACGTTTCAGATGTTGGTTTTGACCTTTTCTCCTCTGACTGGTGACTTGAGTAGGAGGCAATATCTGGAGATAACTACAGAGAGTGGTTTTAGGCTACTATTTGGAATAACATTTTTACGTTTGTCTGCCTTCTAGATCCTCCAATTTAAGTGATACTTTAATTTAAACCTCAGAGCTGAGTCTGTGTTAAAATTCTAAAATGCTACAATTTGTTGTTTCAAGAACTGACAAGCTCTTAACTGGGCTAGGTGTAATTAGTGCTGTGTCTGGTAAGAATTACTGTTGAAAATTTTAAATCACAAACCAACAATTTAAAACCTGTCTTACTAATTTCACGTGTGTCTCATTTTCCCATTCCTTCAATTCTGTAGATATAATGTGTTTCTTCCTTTGTTAAATATAATTGCAAACTCTGCAGAGCAGGAGTGAGTGTTAATTTGTTTGAGGAATGAGCTTTGGCACGATATAATTACGATTCATTGATATGGAGTAGAAACTGATCATCCTCTCAGTTACAACTGTTAAGTCAAAAATACTGTTTTTAATTATTCACTGTTGTGAATAATGTTAATTTTTCATAATTCATTATGTTGCTTTGCTTTTATTGCGATAGGTCAGTCGTTCATCTTTGCTGGTGGAACAGCCTGCAGAGAAGAGATTGCTGGTGGAGGGTCAGATCATGAGTGTGGTGTGTGTTGAATCAGACTTGCAGAACACAAAACATGCAGACAACTCATCAGACACAGAGATAGAGGATATGATTGCAGAAGGTCTGTAGTTTTTGTTTAAATGCCCATTTTTCCCCTCCAGTTCTGTGTGCTATGAAATGGGAATCAAACTTTGGCCTGGCCCAGAAAAGCCAAGTTATTCTGTGAACACACCTTTTTGTTTATACAAAAATCTAAAATTAATCTAAAAATTATTTTAAAATAAATTAATTAAACAATACAATTAATTAAAATTAATCTAAAATTTGAAAGTTCAGAATTTTTTTGCCACCTCTGGCTTTTCTTTCCCACACCTTATATCCTTACTGCACCAGAGCTGTTTTCGGTGATCTATTTAAATTTGTCTTAATGCACCTCTTTCTTTCATTCTCTTAAAATAGTTCTATTCAGTCCTCCATATAAAAACTCTTTGCAGTAGTTACTTTGTCCTTAATTTGTTTCACTAGATGTTAATTCAGTTTTCTTTTCAGTATTAACACTGTGCTGTGTCTCAGATTTCAGACAGCTTGTCTGTTTTGTGGAATTATTCAAACATTCGTGGGTTTGGTTTTATTTATTGTTCCTGATGGCTGGTGTTAGGTTTATGTAGAGAATTTGTAACTACTCATTACATGAGCTGGTAGGAAACATCCAACATCGAGACATACCCACATTCACAGAAGTTGAGTATAGGAGATTTTCAGATAGTAAACCAGGGTATGATTGTGTGTGTGGTAGAAACACCCTTCAAAAACCCTTCTCAGTATTTCCAGCTCTTTGCTGCACTATAGTGCTTTTTGTAGAGCAGGAAAAGGGCCATCTCACCTCACCAACAACAGAAAAATACTCTGTAACAATAAGCTGCAAATCAGCAGATGCCATAATCCTTTTCTTTATTGCATGCAGCTTATCTTTTTCATAGATTGAATTTTACATGTATTCAAGATTCAATGTTTTCCTTGCTTTCACAACTCCCTTTTGGTTGTAGCAGCTGCTTATTCAAAGAAAGTACTTTAAAAGGTTAATTCATTATGTCATTACAGGAGAGCTTGAATTTAGACTGTGGAAGGCCTGGCTCTCTTAATGAACTCTTTATGAAGCAATTCATGAGGACTGTAAACCTTCTGTTTTAATTGCTTGCTACGTTTGAGGGCAGACCTGCTCATGAATGGCTTGAAATTCAACAAAAAACTGATTAAGTTCATTGAATAACTTAATTGAAGGTTCATTAAGGTTCAGTTTGCTCAAGATCTTTTCTAGACAGAATGAAATCTGTGACTTGCTTAGCTTTGGATAATTGTCTGTTAATCAGAGTATTTAATTGAATGTGTTAAATGTTTGAACATCTTTTGCCTGCTTGAGGTGAGAAGTGTGAACATAATTTTGTGTCATGGAAACCGACTTCTTTATTCCTCATTCCTTTCTTTAGAGGGACTGGATGAAATTGATAATGATCTTCTGAAGTGTGAATTTTGTGGAAAAATGGGATATCCCAATAAATTTCTGCGGTCAAAAAGATTCTGCTCTACATCCTGTGCCAAAAGGTAACTCGATGTAGTTATTGTTTATCATCATCTGGTTAATGGATTGATCTCTCCTGGTTAAGAGAGCAAGAATTCACAGTCAACATCTGAATGCAAAGTCTTCCATTATTACAGCTGGAAAGTTGATGTTTAATACCAAAAATTTTAGAAATGGGGAATAGTTTCCCATTTCTGGTCACCCCTTAGCTCTTTTTTGGCATCAGTGTGTCTGGACGTGACCTTTCTTTTATGTCTACTACATTCCCATTTAAGTAGTGGGAATATATTTTTGGTTTGGTACTTCTTGGGACACCACCAGCAAAATAATCTTAAAGGGATTTAGCCCTTTAATCTTAACATGGGATTTTTGCCTCTATCCTCCTTTGACTGGGTATCAGCTAGGTAGAGAAAATGGAACCAGAAAATACAATGTGATTTTAGGTTTTTAGTGGACATTTCAGAGCAGAACTGTACTATGCAATAAAATGCAAAGGTATTTCTATCATGGAAAATTTTTAAGAGTGGGAAGGACGGACATCTTCCAGGGGTAATCCGGATGTACTTGGTCCCACATCAAGATGAGGGTTTTGAGTAAATGGCCTTTGAGATACCTTTCTCTTGTATTTCTGTGACAGCTGTTGTTGTAATTAAGCAGCACTTCTACAACACTGTGATTTTATGGTTACTTGGTTGAATTCAGTCCAAAAAACTACTAGTGCATTATTGAATATATCTTACTTCTTTAGGCACAGCCTTAGTTGCACTAAGAAATTTGGGCTGTTTCCATCAGACAAGACCAGTCGTTGGAATCGGAAGTCAGATAGCCAAAGTCTTGGGCGACGCGGGCGTCGGCCGAGCGGCCCTGAGGGGGCGTCACGAGATCATTTTCTTAGACAGGTCTGTGGAATATTTGCTTAAAACTATGGCACTGCTTTGGGAATTGCAAATAAAGCCTAATGCTGTAGTGTATTTGTACTGCGTTTTCCAGCTTCCAATTACTTATCCATCTGCAGAAGAAGATCTGGCTCCTCACGAAGACGCTGTTCCAACGGCCATGACCACGCGCCTGCGGAGGCAGAGCGAGCGGGAGAGGGAGCGGGAGCTGCGGGAGCTGAGGATGCGGAAAATGCCGGAGAGCATCGACCTGCTACCCGTGGTGCAAACTGACCCCTCAGTGTGGACTGTCGATGAAGTTTGGGCCTTTATTCATTCTCTGCCTGGTATGGAATGGGCAGTGCCTTGTTCTGTTGGTTTTAACAATGAAGTTTCTTGCTTTATAACAGCATTGTGATGAGGAGGTGGTGTGGTGACAGCAGCAGGGTTAGCTGGTGATAGAGACTGGAATGTGATTTGTTTCCTCTTGCTTGTTCCTTCAGCACAAATCCCATGTTGATAGAACTAGTCCCACTTCTGCTGTTGCATCCCAGCTGATGGAGATTAGAGCTGTTCCTTCCTTCAGTCTGACTTCTCTCAAGAGGTCAGTAGAGAGATCAGACACACTTCCTCCCTGTTACTGCTTTCTTCTCTTCACTCTTCACTTGTTCCTTCTTCTCTTCCCTCCTCACTTGCTGCTTATTCAGTAGAAAAAGCAAGAGCAGTATTACTTCCCTTGATACAACTGAAAAGTTTGAAAGACCTGTCATGATACAAGTTATTAAAAAAGAATAAGCAAGTTTCTGCTATAAAGTTAAACTCTATTTTGCATAGCTTTGCTCAGAGATCTTCTGTCTAGAGACTCTGCATACTGCTAGTCACAGTTTGTTCTCAGAAAAAAAAAATCTGGTTCCTCCTTGTTCACAAACCTTTCCTTCAGCTCGATATTCACCGTTACCTTTATGTCATCTTCAGGTTGTTTGACCTTTATAATTTCCTAACTATCATAACCTTTAAAGCTTCACTCCCTTTCACACACCTTTCCTCAGGGATGCCATTTTATCTGATCAGATACTGTAATCCCTACAGATAACAAGGCAGATCTCCAGAGTCGCAGTCATACCAGAATTTTTGTTGCTTACCCATTGAAACCCAGGCTACGTTTGTTCCTAATGTTCTACTTTTTCTGGAATGCTATACCATTTTTTGTGAATCCCATTGGACTAATAGCCTGTAAGGAACAGATCTTCATTGCTAAGTCATACACATGCATTATGACAGTCTTTTGTAGTAGGTCAGGCAAAGAATTGAGTAAGAGATGTCTAAAATCGGCAAAAGTCATCCTTGAAGTACTTTTCTTCTGATAGTTTATTGCAATTCAGTAACATTGTCTGGGAACCTGCAGTGAGGTCTGTAGAAACAAGCAAAGCTCCTTAGGTTTAGGATGTGGTCATTCCTGTTTCTGTACTTGAGCTGTGTTATGGAGTGTAGCTGTATCATTGCTGTTTTCAGTTACTGCTTTTATAGATTTGAGGCTCTAGTTAATTCAGTAACTAATCCTGGACTCTCAATAAATGGTAGCTCCTGTGCTAGAATAATTGAAGTGCCACATAAACACAATTCACTTGCAAGTATGAAACCAAAACTTTTATTCTTAAAATGTGGTTTCTGTTTTGAAACCATTACTTTTACAATATTTCACCAGCTGCTGGATCTGGTTTAGTTTTTTGTATTCTATAAACAAGGTGGTCTTTGATTTTAAACAAACTTTATATTTATATGTATTTAATGAAAATTTATTATAATTACTCATTCCTATCCATATGAATGCCTAGTTTCTCAAATACTTTTTTTCAAAAAAAGTTCAATAGATATTTAAAGTTATGTTCACAACCTTCCAGAGTTTTTATTGCTACGTCGCTGCATTTGGGCTTTTTGGTAATTTTGGGGTTTATTATTTTCAGTATATTCTCAAGTCACTCTCTTGAAAAAATATTTTATCCTATATTTCCAAGATTGATTAATGCAGGAAATAATATAGATTATTTTCATTATGGCATTTTATATTATGTATCTATTTGGTGCAGTCTGTGCAGGCCATCTGCCATGCTGTAGGAGATGGTGATTTGTCACTTTTCCGTAAACTTTAGGGACATCTGTTTTCATTTACAGCTTTCTGCACAGTCTGTAAGTGAAATGGACTTGTGTCCTTGTCAGGCTTTTCCTGAGTTCCTCTGGAGCCTTCTGGAGAAGTCAATGTGCATGGGAGGAGAGACAGAGCAGCTTAAGCTGAGCAGAATTGTTCTCCTTTCTTTCTTCAGTTGCAGGATAAATGACCTTTCACCCACTCCCCATCCTTTTTTTTTTTTTTTTTGCCAAATTATTGCACAACAAGCAATTGCAAAAGTTCTTAAGAATATACCTGGATGTGCTTGGATGAGGGAACTGCAATACTTTCAACTTCCATCCTCTGCTTTTCCAAAAATGACTTTGATAAAAAGCATTTTAAGAAGTTGCATGGAAATGCTTCATGTCCTGCTTAAAGGAAAAAGCTGGCAACAGCAAACATTCAGTTTCCTATTTCAATAGGACCAGTTTTGTTCCTAAATGTAAAATCTTCCCTTGATCTCTCAGATGGTTTGTAAATGGTGTGGTCTGACAATCCCAATGTTCAGGTCTCAAATCAGACATGCCATGATACCTTTCCCAGAAATACTCAATACTCGACTTACGGATGTTTTATCTGTTGTCAGCACTTCAATAAGAAAACCTTTATGATCGTGTCAGAGCTAATTGTTGCACGAGGTCTGTTTAACAAATCATTAAAAAAAATTGTGCTTTATTCTTTGTGAAAAGCTAGTTTTTTCCAGCCTTGAATGTTACAACCTTCACACGGTAATAATCCAAATGAATTCAGGTTTGGATGTTGATACTCCCTTCCATGTTTCCTTTCCGTTTGCCTTGTACACATTTGTAAATCCATCAGGAAATTAGACTATCTATTCTCTATAGAATTTAAATCTGAACACATGAGAGAATATGAAATTAGTTGCTGTCATCTAGGTAGTTCTTCACAGTAATTTCAGATCTCTGTAATAGTGTACTTTTAAAAAGGGAAAATGTAAAAATGCCAAAAAATAAGCTTACTTGAGGAATAATTGAAATCAGGAATGGAAGGTGGAGCACAAATTCAAGTGTGTCTGAAAGGCTCTGAGACAGATGGAGAGCCTGCTGGATTGAGAGCACAAACGTATTAAAAAACCCCATTAAAAACATGGCTGGGGGAAAGAAGCTTCAAATAAACAACTGACAGCGAATGCTCTCATGGACATTGTTAGAAGACATTTATCTATCTAACAGAGCCGCCACAGAGCCAGGCATATCTGGCTGATTCTGCTCAACACATGTCCAGGACATCTTTGGAGGAACCATTATTTCCACAGTGTTCTTCAGTGGAAAGGGGCCCTCAGTTACTTGGGACAGTCCAACCCATGCAGAGTCTTTTTTTTATGTTGTGAGCTTCAGTAACCTGAGACTGGTATTTCATGTTGAGAAAAAGAGTTTAACATGGAAAAAAAGATCCAACCAGTTTAAAGTTGCACTTGTGAAGTGAGTTACTGCTGTGTATAGAATATTCACTCTGATAACTAATGATAAATATCTTGGTGAGATGGGTGTGCCAAAGCCCATATATCAAAACTTTGTTTCCTTAACTCAGTGGTGTAACACACAGATGGAATTAACTCCTTTTGGAAATTGTAGCTATGTGGATGTTCTCATTGCATATAGCAGTATAATGTAGTTATCTTTTATAGAATTAGATAATAGTGTCTTTTTATTGCTGTAAAGAACCCACTTGAATTATGTTCCTGATTGCTATTTCAGTGCTGTTCTCCCAATCTCTTCCAATGATGAGAGGTTGTTCCTCTTAATGAAATGAAAATTCTGTTTTTGCTGGGACTTGAAATTCCCAATGAGTAGTTCTCCAATAAATATAGTGTAATTAGAGGCTGTAGTAAAAATTACTTTCAGATTATTTCAGAATTCCCTTCATAATATTGAACTCTTGCTTGTAATTTAGGTTCAACAAGCCAGAGGGATGAGCACTGGAAAATGTGTAGCTGAAAAGCTCTAGTGTGGACAAAATCATTGGATCTAAGAATGGACATTTCTAAACCAGTAATCATATTTTTTATTGCCTTTAGGTTGTCAAGATATTGCAGATGAATTTAGAGCACAAGAAATTGATGGACAAGCTCTCCTCTTGTTGAAGGAGGATCACCTTATGAGTGCAATGAATATTAAGCTTGGACCTGCATTGAAAATCTGTGCACGTATCAATTCCTTGAAGGAATCCTAGGAGGTGAACATGAAGGTTAAAACAACAGTTTCTCAGTGACAGAACCAACAGTAATATGCCAGCATCTTCACTGTGGCATGAGTGTTACTGTGATGTTTTGTTGAATAGGTGGGGTTCTCCCCACACAAAGACTTTAAAATGTTCCTTTGATTATACCAGGAGTCCTCTGTAGTTTTCAACAACTAATAGGTTTATGGTAAAGCCTGAGTAATGCTTTGAGTTGAAATTTTTCATGGAAAAACATGAAGTGAAATATGCTGTGATAGGTTAAATATTCCCCAACATGTACTTCATCTTATGAGTTATGATTAACACCCCAGTCCCCATCCCAATCTAGACACCATTTAAATTGTGTTGCTGTATTCTGAAAGATTTTTTCCCACATACAGCAGTGTTTGGACTGAACTAACAGAAGTGTCCACAGGCCCTGTGGAAGCACTAGTACCAGTAAAATGCTATGCATTTAGTTGTGCTCTCTGAGTTTGTTTTAGTCTTGAGCAAATTGTTTGTAAGGGGTAGGTTGGCAGCTGGTTTTCCTCGTGTAGGCTTACCCTCATCTCTGCCACTATAGTATTTTCTTGAAGTCTGTAAAATACTATAAACCATGTAGATGTCTCATCAAAATCCTCATGATCAGGCTACTGACACTCCTGCCAGAGGTAACTGAAGCACATGTTACTTTACTCTTTGAATGCTGCTATGCACTAAGGGGGCATTAAGTGTTAGGTTTGTAGTTTCACATGCTGCTAGTTAAGCTAGACCAGCAGTTCTCAAATGGGGGTTCAGAGTGGACCCTGAGGAGGTGTGTGAGCACTCAGGGTTCAGGTTCTGAAATGCCTGGGTGTGAGGGGCTGAAAACTGCAGTGAGGACCAGCTCATGCTGAGACAAGTTACAGTAGAGACTGGGGGTAGAGAAGGGGCAGCATAGCTCTGATGCTTTTTCTTGATACCTCTTCTAACATGTCTTTCCCTGTAGTGCATTCCCATTGCCTCACTGGAAGCTTCCAAGCCCCTTTTCCTTGTCCAGTGGCCAGTGTGAGCTGTGCTTGCTGCAGTCTGAGGAAGGAGCAGTGAGGCCCCCTCAGAGCTCATGCAGGAGCCACTGCTGCTGCCATGAGGGAGCCTGGAGCTGCAGGTCAGCAGGAGGAATGCCAGTGTTGGCAACTCTGGGAGAAATATCCAGGGGCCCTGCTTTGTCCCTCTGGCAGGAGATTTTGTGTTGGATGCTGCAGACCCAGGTGGTGGGATTTTAATGTCCCCCTCCATCTTCCCTCTCTCCCACTCTGGAACAAATACGTTTCCCCAGTTACTGATGCTCTTGGAAGCTGCCTGGGCTCTGAGGCAGCAGCACCTTCTTGGCCTTTGCTTCCCCACCACCTGTGCACTGATGCTCATGGGTGTATTTTGTCCTTCTGTTCCCTCCCTTTTGCAGCTCCACTCCCCTTATGTACAGACCTGGATCCCAAAGCTCTCATGTAGGGAAAGAAGGGTACGTGTGCTGATAGTCATTGTGTATATTTGAATTAAATATGTGTATGTGTCTGCAAATAATGTATTTTTTGTATTTTATGCAAATTAATGCATAATATATGATTGTGTAGGGAGGTGTTCAGGGGGCTGTACAGTATTCCTGAAGAGAAGAGGAACTGACCTAAAGTTTGAGAACTGCTGCCCTAGATCAAAAGGAGTCAATGCACATACACTGGCTAAAAGGCAGGTTTGTGACAGACAGATTAATATGTATATTATTTAACTGATGACCTTAAAGAGTAAATTTGGATTACGGAAAAGTCTGTGCTTCATTTTCCTTTAATTAGACTATTGCTTTGTTTCCACTAACAGACTTTCTACCATTACCTTCCGGAGATCAACATTAGAATCATTCTTTTTAATGACAACTGTTTGAGCTTGCTAATAGCAGATGTTATTAATGTTTCTATTAACCACTGAAGCTGCAAGTTAGGACAACACATTGCAGTTACACGCTGGTATGTGGTGAGAGCCCTTATCCAAACGGCACCAAAGCTTTAGAGGATGAATTGATGCCTGGATTTATTTTGGAGGGAAGTTGCTAAGCACTTTCTAATTTGTTTTTTTTTTTTTTCTGTTTTCAGTTTCTGTTGTAAAATAAACTTCTTAGTTGAAGTTCCAAGGTTTGCTAATGTTCATTTGAAAGACATTCAAATGATGGAGACAGTGGGTTCCCATTTGTAGCATTTCTGTAAGATACACAGTGTAGCATATCTGTAACATATGTTCTAAAGGATATGTTCTGTTTTGATGAGCTAACTGAAGACTAAAGATATCTTAGATATTTATCCTTTGGCTTTTGTCTTAAAGTTTTATTATTTTTATACAGAAATCTCACTGGCTAATTTTTAATCTGTCTTCTGATTGTACTGTTCTTAGGCAATGTAAAAAGTAGGGATACATAAATGTTGTTTGATAATGGCTTAGGGTGTACTAGAAAATGTAGACTTAGGGGTCTTATTTAGACCTGTAGTTACTCAGTGTTACATGCATGAGAATTTCATGGCTGCTTTAATTTTGCTTTATTAGGCAGCTTTCAGGAGAGCTTCTCCAGCTAGTGTTTGTGTCCAGCTCAGCCATAATCACTGCCAGGAGCTCAGAGCAGACCACAGTAAGGCACATCTGGTCCTGTTCTTCTGGTATGTAACATTCCCTGTGGGTTTGGGAGAGCCACAGATAATGAGTTATGCTTTAAATATTCATGAGTGCAACAACTTAGAATGTGGGCCTTATGCATATTGAAAGTTTTTTTTCTTCTTCAGTGATTTTGACAACTGGAACTTAAAAGCAGACACAGCTATACTAACCAGTACTGATAGAAGTGCACTTGTATGGGAGTGTTTGCCAGTGTAGCTGTGTCAATAAAATCAAATTAAAAAAATTCACACTTGTATGTGAAAGTAGGCTGGAAAATTTCCACGTGCAGCTGAAGTCTACTTGGGGAGCTTACGAATTTGCTCAAAAAAGCAATATAATACTTAGAGTAACAGTCCTCCAGAACCATTTTAAATACCAGCCACTTGCTCTTCAGATAGGTGAGGTTTTCCCAGGCTTATACTACCATTTCCCATGGCTTTCCCACACACTAGGCTGTACCCTCTTGCGAAAGAAGAAGTATTAAAGATTTTAATTGTATTTTAACACTTGTTCCCACAGGGTGTGTCTACAAGAAATCCTTTTTATTAGCTTTATTTCCTGGGACTTTGCTTTCGGTATTCAGACTTCCGGAGTGGCAGGCTACCCCTCACAGTAATGCTTGCAGTATTTCAGCTTCTGTAGGGAGGAATGCAGGATGCCCCAGGATCTTAGCTGAGAAGGGAGATACATTCCATGGCTTTTTCCCTTCCTTTTTCTTCACCAGCCTCCATCCTCCCCTACTCCTTAATGGAAACTGCAGCATTAGCTCAGGGCAAGGCCCTTTTGCAGAGCACTGGGCTGAAGGTGGCTGTCAAGATTTCATCCAGTAGAATAGAACTGAACTTGTCTCAGCGTCAGGGTTTGTTTGGGGTTTTAGAGAATTGCACATGAATGATCAAAAGGGGTGTGCAGCCTCCCCTGATCCATCTGGCTCGTATCACTCAGCATCCCTGTTTTGCAGCAGGAGCAGGGCACTCCCCTGAGGAAGCTTGGCTACCTCCACTGACTTAAAGTGCCAATTGTTTTGGTTCACCAGGGAGTGTTTGAAAGCTTTTTAAACAGGCTGCATTGTAAATCCATTCTTTACCCATTAACCCATCATATTTTTTCCAGAAGTGAAGTTCTTGATGGAGCATAAAGCCTTTGCTAGATTTTTGTCAATGAGACATTTCAAATAGAATATTTATGTCCTGCAAGCATCCATTTCCTCATTTCTTTCCTGTGAAAGCAGGTGTTTTTACCCCCTGACTTCCACTTGTACTTTGTCCAAAAAGGAATGCAACCTTTTGGATAGAACAGATGGATTCCTTTGTAACTGCAGATGTGACAGGAAGAGGAGAGGATGAGGTAAAACCAACTGTTTGGGCAGGTCTGCAATAGCTTTTGCATCATTTCTGTATCTTGAAGTGTAAGGAAATATTCAGGTACAAACCCACTGAAGTGTGGTTTGAATGGAAGTTCATTGTGAGACTGGGCTGGGTGTGGTGTGTCACTGCCTGGCATGGCAGCTAAAACTAATGCCAGTTTCAGATGGATGTTCTCATTCCAGTATCACAATATCCATGAAGAAACTTCCCCCTCAAGAGCTCAACAGATTTCTTACACAGTGACAACTCTACAGCTCTGAGTGATCAAAATTCAGTGGCAGCTGTGTTGAGTCCTGGTTTTGCAAATAATTAGACATCCTCATAATTTATAACATGAGTAGTTCTTCTGATTGTACTGAGACTGCTCATATTAAAATTCAGCGTGTATAAAAGATTGAAGGGTTATTTTCTCACCAGTGTTGTATAGAGATGTCCTGTTAGCATATACTTAGAAATATAGTTGTCATTAACCAGATATTTCCTCATTGATTGTTTTAGGCTGCAGATAATGACTGTGCAAAAGAATCAGTCTAGGATACTTTTTTAATATTTGCCTAAATTAGTTTATTAGTGAATGAGAGAAACTAACATTTTAGAGTATTTTGTTATAAATACTCTGTTTCTCCTCAATGCTGAGTGGAACAGGTATGAGCAGAGCTATCAATGAATAGTTTCAGTGTAAAGTGTTAATTGTTCATAGCAAATTAAGTTTCAAGCCTCTCTTGCATAGTGAGCTGTAGTTTCAGACAGGAAATACTGTGAGGAGAAAGAAATTCTAAATTAATTTAATGCTTAGTTCATTTAAGATGAGCCTAAATTAAATTAATTTTAAAAGAATTTCCCTTTAGTCATGAGAATTTATTCAGACCTTAAAGGTTCTATGTAGTTACATCCCCTGGATGACTTTGCAGATGGTGATATTTGAAAAAGAGACAGTAGTGATGCTCCAGACAAGTGCCAGCTGTGTGAGTTTTTCAGGAAGCTTTTTCAGGAAGCTGTCCCTGGTCTGAGCTGATGGAGTCAGGGCCTGGGACACGGACTGAGCACCAAGGCAGTGAGCACAAGTTACCCTAATCCATGGGAATCAGCCTGGTTTGTTTTTACCATCTTCATCTCTTTGGAACGCTGACATTTCCTTCCCCACTCGATTTCTGAGTGTGGCATTTTGCTCTCTTGGGTGTCAGCTCTGGGGGCTGGGGCATTTTGTGTCCTGCTTTATCCCCTGGGTCCATGGTCAGCACTTCCACATGTGCTCAAGGCCCCATCCTAAGCTGCTGTCTAGGTTTGTGTAACCTCTGCATTAAAACACACACCTGCTCATTCACTTGAAGGTTGCATAGTATTTTCTGATCTCTTACAGCAAAGTGGAAGGGAAAAAGCAAAGTTCAAAGATGTGAATATGCTGGTAATTGCAGGTATGGAGTAAGCTCATAGTCCAGCTTTTGTAGCCATGGATTTAATTTTCCTGAAGTTCCAGGAGCCAGTGTTAAGAACAGATTTCAAGTTAAAATTTTTTAAACTTACAGCAAGTATTCCTGTTGAATTATCCAAATGACTGTGTACAATAAGGAGCTAGAAAAATGAGATTTTGAAGGATTTTTTCCATCTAGAAGTAATTGTAACTTGAGCAAAATTGTGCATTCATAGAATTGTGATCATAAACACTGTTTAAGTGCAATACATAACACTGAAGGAGCATTCTAATTGTGTTTAGGAAGCACTGTTTTGGTACATAGGGTTGTTGACAGGCTTGCAGTGTTTTTGCTAGGTAATAATCAGGGTATCTGTGCTGATTATGGGATTAGGCTCGAAGCACAAATGTCTTTGATTCATGAGGTAGATCTGCTTTGTGGGTGAAGCCTGGGCAGCCTGTGGAAGGCTTGTGTTGTTCTCCACTACCCGGCCAGGATGTTTCCATCCTCTGGCAGCTTTTAACAAATTTGTTTTTGGAAAGAATGATGAGGGATTCCGCACACCCAGCTTCCTTTCCAAGCAGTCTTTGTGTTACAGAAGGAGCAAGCCAGTACTGACCAGGAAAGATGTGTTTAAAGGTGAAGGGTTTACTCATTGAGTGCCAAACACTCTTTGTGTTTAGAGTTGAAAACACAGAGAATATCTCATTAAAATCAATGCTGATTTGTAAGAGATTCTTTAAATGAGAAAAGTACCAAAGTCTCCCATAAAGGGTTAACCCTTTAGCTGTTGTTAGCATTAATATCAAATACTCCTATAACAATTAAGGATTGTAAGGTATTTGAATGGTGTTAAGGCCATTAGTTGCTGGCACAGCACAAGAAGTGGTGTAGAGAGGACATGGAGCAGTGGTTATCTGTAGTTCTTTTATTTCAGATATTACCACCTTCCTGGCATGGCTTCTGTCCTCTTTGGCAGTGAAACTGTCACCCTGTTCTAGAGAGGGATGGTCCAGGGCTGCCTGGCTGGACCCAAGCACCAGTGTTGGGACTGCCCAGAAGCACCAGCTAAAAGAAAATGCACAGAGATAAAAACATAATTGTTAGGAAGGCAGTAGGATGGAGATAACTGCGCAGCTGGTGTCTCCCTCCATGAATGCCAAGGATAAAAGTGGGCTTGCAAAGAGAGTTACCGTTAATGTGTTTTAAAATAGTCACTTGGAAGGCTCAGGCACCACGGCTGGATGTTGGTGGAGATATCTGTGCCACTGTTGCCTCCACCATGGAGGCAACCTAAAGGCTGATGCTCTTTGGCACTTTTCCACAGAAAGTAAAAAAGAATAAATTTTACAAGTAATACAGTGACATAACATCAAACCATTAATATTTGCTTTGGCTGCATGTTGTGGATTCCCTGTAAAAAATGTTAAAAACTGCAAGTGGCTTTAGGAGCACTGCAGCAGCTACAGGAATTCTGGCACATTAGGGCAGACGGGGTTGTGTAAACTTTAATTAGGGCTTGGGAAGCTGAACCACACTGATAAGTAAAACATGTCAACAGCCTCACCCAACTGGCTGCAGTTCCAGTTCTGTGCATGTTAGTGATTCGGGAGGGTGAAACTTACCATGCAAAACACACCTGAAATGAACTTGAAAATAGCTTTGCCTTCATCTGGTGTTGAACGAACTTTTCAAGAGGAATTTCCCCTTGCCTGCCTAGTCTGTAGGGATTAGTTATTTCATGATTCTGAAATGCCTGGTGCATTCCTATATTTGAGGTACTTGCTGATTTTTAAATGGAATTAGGTTTTGTAAATATTTTGTCAGCCCCATTTCAGTGGGTGTCCAGTTTCTATAAAACCTGAAGAAATGCTGTGTCAAACCCCTGTGTTTAGCCATGGTTTATCCTATAGCATCTCCAGCACTAACTAACAGCAATTACAGTCTGAGAGAGCAGGGAGTGATTGCTTAGCGTTGTTTTTCCAGTTAACAGTGCATGTGCTTTCCTACTTTTAACAAGGAAATAGAATTTCCTCCAAGTACATTTTCCAGCATAAAAATGAAATAATTTGTGGTGCCAAACACTTCAAACTATGTTGCTAAGCATTGCCTCCTCTTATTGCACTAGTTCTAAAATTCAGTTTTTGATCATTTACTGTCCTTTTGATGGCCTTTTAAACAGGTTTTTCCCCCAAACCATTTTCTACTGCTGAAAAATGCTTGTCCCCTTTTGATTACATCACAGAAACCTCAAATTTACCACAGACTCTGGGTGAAAGAAGCACTATGTGGGGTGAAGTAGTAAAATAATCGGATTTTGGTATGTTTCAGAAATCAAAGACTAATTTATGATTGAGATGTGATTGTGTATTCTTATGGAGTGAAATACTGGAATATTCTTTTATAAGAAAATTTAGCCCATGTAGTATTAAATTCTGCAATTAAATCTATCTCTATAATTGATATATAATAAAGTAAATTATTACCCAAAATTTAAATTTTACAGTTGAAGAGCACACAATGAACTATGTAAAAGTATGATCTTTACTTTGTGAATCTTTTTTTTTAAGAAGCACTTTCCTATTACCAACTAGCATGTGAATGAATTTTAGATTCTCTCATTTGTTATGATCTGTAAAAGTGAAATTTCTTCAATCTGTCTGTTAATGGGTAAATCCATCCTACAAATGCTGAAACAAAGCACCTTATACTATGCTGCTTAAACTTGCTTGTAATTGCACCTTTTGTTATCTGCAGAGTTTTCTTAATGAGTATTCTTGTGTGAAATCATTGTTCCCTGTGGGTCTGGGGGACGATTAACCAACCTACAGCATCATTTACTTAGTTTCTCTTTCAATACAACCTTGTATTGTGAGTTTAGTGCTTCAGAAATAAATGCTAATTTCATTTGTCCGCTTTGGTTGTGTATCATTTATTTGTCTTACAAAAATCAAATCAAGTCCATTATAAAACTGTAAGAATTTGAAAATTAAGAGTATTTTTGCTAGACTAATTCCTTCCCTGCTAAAGTAGTCCCACTTCATATTTAACTATTTTAAAGTAATTTTGGCTTCAAAATAAACTATATTTTAATTTAAACCATTCTTTAACCTTGGGCATGTATTTATGTATAGCAGCTAACCTTGATGCTTGTTGCTCTAATTATTTAATTTTTAATATGTACATGTACCTTAGAGGAGCAGCAGCAAAGAAACAAGGAAACAGCATCTCTCCTGTTGCTGTGGAAGTTGCACATCTTGCACTGGTTTTGCACTGGTTTTGTACTGTGTAAACAAAATTTCTCTGTCTGTAGCAGTTGTTAACTTTAACTAAAACAAGTTATTTCTTGTTAAACAGACAGCAACCCTTACCTGCCATCAAGCTGACAAAAATCCACATTTTAAAAATGAAATACACTTCAAAAAGTCATTTGAACCTTAGGTGAGCATCTCTATGTAACTCCAGCCTTGAAAACTTTATTGCATTTTGTACTGTGAAACCTGAGATAATTCCATTTAAAGGAAATGTAAAACTTTAGTCAGAAACATGAAGTTTAACTGAAAACTTGTTCTATATAAGCAGTGGTCTTTCAAACATATAATTTGAAGTTGAATTCCTGGCCTGGCAGTGCTTGCTGCCCACTGGCACTCGGTGTCCTGCACTCGAGTGCAACTTTCCCTTCAGTACTGCTGGACCCTGGCCTTGTTTCCATGGAGCGAAGCTCTGGAGATGTTTCCTTGCGTTGTCTGAAGGACCCAGCCACAGAGCACCAGAGTTCTGCCTGTTTACAGCCTTTTCAGTCGGCAGCTCATTAACAGATGACAATTACCGCGCCTGGCTTATCAGCTGGCTCTGTGCTTTCATTGTTGAACGGCATAAAGCAGAATTTCCAGCTGACAAAGGGGTCTGTGCACCACCCCTCCTCTGTCAGCTGCACGTCGTGGCACCGGCACCAGTAGGCTGCTGCCAGGAGGAAGCTGTTGATGAAGTACAGCCAGGGCACGTTCATCTCCACGTAGGCCGGGATCTGCACACCCAGGAGCAGAACCACGACCTGCAGAACAACAAACGGTGCCCAAGTGCCAAGGAAACACAGCAGGAGCCTGCTGAGGAGCTGCCACTTAAAGCAAGCGCTGTTGTTGTTGTTGTTGTTGTTGTTAGGCACGTAGGAGAACAGCAGAACAGGCTGGCTGGAGAAGGAGAGGAGCCTGGCAGACAGCAGCATGGTTGTCACCTCCTTCCAGCGAGCCAGGAGAGCCGCGCCCAGCAGCAGCACCATGGCACACGACACTGAGTAGCTCTGCAGGCTGCCAGAGAGAGGGCACTGCAAAGGGGAAACGCTGTTCTGCTTTTCCAGCTCTTCGGAGACAGCGGGAGCTTCCAGAGTGCAGAAAAACCCGGAAATCCATATAACCACCACAGCAAATACGTAAAGTAGCTTCTGACCTCTTTTAGGGAACTGGGATGTTTGGGAGACGGTGGTGTAATAATCCAGAGCAGCCACAAGATACACTGGGTAATGCAGAACCCCGTAGGTCAGAGAGGTGATCTGGGTGAAGAGGCAGATGTGGTACTCTGTGAATCGCACGCCCCAGAGCGCAAAGTCCTCCAAACAGAAAATGAAACAGATACTCAGCAGCAGTGTGAAATCGAGAAGTGCCACTGAAATGCAAAAGTATCCCATAAAACTGACTTTCACGGGTTTCGGCTTAATTTGCAACATGAAGAAATCAAGGAAGACTTTCCCAAGCATAATCAGGACCAACATGTAGCTGATTTCAAGAGGTTGGCTGGTGTGGGTGCAGTGGTACTGACCAGAACCATTTTCACAGAGTCTGGCAGCCATCCTCCAGTGGTGAAAACAGCAAAAACTGGTGTCACAGGGCACAGTGCTTCATCTCTGAAAAGGAAAAAAAACTTGTAAAAATTAATTTCTGTGTACCTCTACCAATTAGTTAATTCTCCATCATAGCAACTACCCAATTTTTCTGAATTTTTCAGGCCCCTTAATGAAGAGTAAAGAGCTTCACTAACTCATCATTAAATTATCAACAACTGCCTAAATTTTGTGGTCTTTGAATTACATTCTTGAGAATTAAAAGGTCAACATAATTTACTTTCCTAGCTTCTGACCCAAGGAAAGGTTTAGGAAATAAGGTTGACTGTGTTCCTTTCCTTTAGAAGGCATGGAGAGGTCTTCCTGTCCAGCTGGGCAGAAGGATGGAGGTTTCAGAGCTCCTACATATTTTTAAGTAATTACAGGACGAAAATTGTACAAGACACTGTAGGAGATGCTGCAGCACGGCCTCACAGTTCATTATGCTCATAGAATCTGTAGGAAATCGAGGCTGCAGAAACAGCTTGAAAGCAGAAAAAGCACCAAGCATCACCTCCTTTTTTGGTGCAAAAATCCTGGAACTCCAAGGCAATCCAAAGCACAAGGGCTTCATTAGTGAATTTGGCATTTTTGTTCATCTCTAAGTACTACAATGACAGAGACGTCAGAAAAGCTGGTTTTCCCTTCAGCCTTCCACAAGTTTCTTTATGATAACTCTTTTCCAAGTGTTAATTCCTAAGGGAAACGAACATGGAGTGGCCCTGTGAATGTCAGCAAGACAGCATGGACAGCTTTGTCCAATTTCTTCTCTCTTTCCTTAAAGAAGCAGCATGGTGTCAGTGATCTCAGTGAGAGCAAGGAAGAGCTGAGGAGCCAAGGCAGCTGTAAAAGAGGAACTGACTCTTAGGCTCTGTGTTAGCAGCGAATTGCTTCAAACAATTTAAGCAGACACCTGCATTTTGTGACCAGTTTGCCGGAGTCTGTCAACATTTGTGTTAGTGCACGTCTGAGTTTGTGTGTCCTGAGAGCAGAGTTAGAGCGGCTACAAGCCCTTGGCAGCACAACCTGAGAAGCATCCATGGAGTTTGTTTACAAGCCTACCTGGGCTCGCCGCTTCACTCCTCATCTGCTCAAGGGCATCCTCCAAAACCTCATCTGTCTTTAGAGCACGGCTTAATTCCGGTGAGTTTCGTCTTCAGGTACTGGACGCTGCGCTGGTGTACTCAGAAAGGAGGGAACCTGCACGCAAACAGGGGCTCGTCGGTAAGATAAAATTAATATTANGCCCGCCGCAGCGCGGGGACCGGGCGGGACCGGGCGCGACGGGAGCGGCCGTGCGGGCTCGTGTCCGGGGCAACGGGGCACAACACGCGTGACACAGAACATGTATAACGCATACGGCACGTGTAACACGACATACAGAACGTATGGCAGCTGGAACGTAACGTATGACACAGCACACAGCAGACGTAACACGTAGCGCATGTAGCACACATAGCACACATAAACATAAATAACACATGTAACACACATAGCACATATGACACACAGTACCTGCAGCACAAAACTGAAAGTAGCTATTGTTGGGTTTAGGCAAGCAGGCTTTGACTTTGTTGTTACAAGACCTACAAAGATTTTGCATTTAATTTTTTTCTCTGCTGGCAATACAGAAAATAAAAACCAACCCAAACTATTAGATACTATTTCCTAAATTGCAATGAACTCAGTTTGTCAATGATAACAGAACATTTACATCCAACATATGTCAGCGTATAAAGTTGTTGCTGAGCATTTAATGTGGCTGTTATTCTTTATTGCAGTTTCTCCACTAAATGACATAAGAACTGATGTTTGACTGTGGAGAGGATACAAAAGGTACCATCTTACATTTTCACAACTTCCAAAACTCCCATTTAAGATCATGACAGCAATGCCTTGTCATATTTTTATTACAGCTGGTAGATAAAAGAAATAGTTGCATTTTGACTGCACTTTTGAAATAACCACCCTGAGGAACAGGCTCTGTGTGTTGTGTTTGATCCCCTGGCAGTGGGAGGTGAAGCAGCCTCATGGTGCCACAGCGCCGAGTGCAGCATGGTGGGACGCCCAGATCCTTATAAAAGTGGCAGATAAATATTTTAGGTTCTCAGTATGTGAGGTATGTGTGGAAAAAAGGCAATTGTGGGACATGAGGGTGCTTCAGCGGGAGCCCTCAGGTCCCCCAGATGCTCCTTCTAGGAAGCCCTGTGCCCACAGGGTGGGTGATGTTTGATATATCTGTGTGTACCAAAGTATCAAGTGGCTGGCAGGACTTATGAAAGCAACTGACTCTCTGGAATGAAATTCAGATGTAAGTTGTGATTTTTTCCCCCTCTATTTTTCTTGCCCCTCTCCTTCCCCCTTCCTTCTTCTCCTTCCATGGTTCCTCTTAAGGATTAAAGAACTTCAGGGGGGGAAAGTTTTGAGGTTTGTTTGGTTTGGGGTTTTTTTGTGGAAAAACAAGATGCTTAGTACTCTGTAAAACCTGGCAGCTTAAAGTAATCTTCAGCAGCGTTCATGCTGACCATAGTCACTTATCCACACAGTGTTTACTAGGACTGTTGTGCAAATTGGAGTATAATAAGAAAATGTTTACACCTGAGAGGGGTATTGCACCTTCTGAGCACCCAGTAGACCCACAAGTATCTGAATACTGATGCTTTCATAGTCGTTTTCTTCTTCTAACCGAGGGCAAAGCAGTGACAGTGATTTTCCCAGGGGGAGCAAATGAACTCTTTGGATGTCTGGTTTTGGTTCCGTTCATGTCTCTCTTTCTGACTGCAGAAACTATTGCACAGGCCTGTGTCAGGAGATGCCTGGATGGTGGGAATGAGGAACCAGGAGGGGACAGGGACCGTTCAGACATTTTTTCTGCTGATAAAAGTCGCAGTGAGTGTGTGACCTCCAGGCTGTGTCATCTCTGTGCTCAGTGAACCTTCTGGGGAAGTTCCTCAGCTTGGCCCACAGAGCACAGTTCTGCCCCCTGTTTGTGTTTGTGGCTACTTCTCAGCTTCCCTTTCCCTCCACCGCCTTGTTCTTGTTTGAAAGTTTGCTTTTTACTCACTGATGACTCTTGTTTTCTGCTCCTGAGTGCTGCATCTCATCTTCCATCCCAGAGAAATGATGCTGTGTCCTGGAAATCAAATGCAGGGCTTGGTGCTGGCAGGTCCTTCTTGCTGTGTCAGGAGCTGCTCACTCCATGTTGGATAGGGGCCACCTCTTCCCTCTCAGGAAAACTTGCAGGTACTTGACAAGCACTGTGTGCTAAATAATGCCTTGAGCCCATCCTGCTTGGTTAAAGAGGCTGCATTTATATCCATGAGCAGCAATAGAAAGGTTTAAGAAATTAGTTTGTATTTGAACACAGGCAGCTATGTGTGAAAACAAGACAGGAGACTCCTCCTCGAGGAGGGAGGTACATGAAATAATACAGAAAATCTCTTGTAAAAGCTGTTTGTATATTAAAAGCTCATGTAGGGGTTCTGTGTCATCTAAGATATTTGCATAGAGGCTTCCTTCCTTCTTCAGGACTGTTTCCTGCTGCTGGTTGCTCATTTTTTGGGTTCTGTTGTTGAACTTAACCGTAAGGGTAGGATTTTAGGACAAAGGGGAAAGGAACAAGAAAAAAGACCACCTCTAATTTCAAATCTAAGTTGATAGTTTTCTGAAAGAAGCAGCGACTGTACAAACTGTCCTCACCAACACCGAACAGGTGTTGGGCTCTACCCTCTCGTCCCCTCAGCACTGCAGCCCCGTGGGTCACTGCAGCCTCTGAAGTCACTTAGGAAGAGCAGCAGGGACCAGCAGAGTCTCTGCGTGTTGCTGCTGCCTGAACCAGGGCAGGAGGTTTCCTTCAGGCAGGGGCAGGTGCAGGTAATGAGTACAACTCCTTTACACAGAGGAGTGTGGGCTGTTCTTCCTGTGCAGTTAGAGCTGAGTCTTTCCTTTCTCCCTGCTCTTCCTGTTTGAGACATGCTGTGCTTTAGAAGTTCATTGCCACCTGTCCCTTTACTGTGTTGAGCAGAGGAGTAAATTTAAACCTCTCCTCTGAGTGTTTCAAGCAATTTGTGTTGGCATCTTGGACACCTCAAGCTATGTGGGCAAAGACAGGGAGACCAAATGCACCTTTATGCATTTTGGTGTCATGTGTGGGGAAAGCTGCACACTGTGAACTCCTGCACAGGTGATTATGAACATTCCCACCCCAGCAAGGGGCTGGGGGTGACTGGCTCTGGAGGTGGATGGTCCCCACAGCCAGGGGCAGGGGACCACCGCAATGTCCCCATGGAATGTTCTCAGCAGCACGATGGGCTGTGGGTGAGTGCCAGTCTGACAGCCTTGCCTGCATCCTCCCCTTCTCCCTGGCTGTGCCTTTAACTGGGTGTAGCCCAGCCGAGCCTGTTTAATGCCCTGTCAGGGTTTGTGCCTTGTCAGCGCTGGGTTAGCAACCCGAGTTCTGCAATGGCAAGTGGCCGTGGAGCTGCTGCGCCTGAAAGGCTGCATGGCTCAGAGAGACAGAGTTTATGAAGATTTTATACTTTTTAATAAAATTTTTAACTAGTACAATATGTAACCAATAAACTATTTAACCAGTTTTATTTTTAACTAACTTTACTTGACCAATGTCCCATTTGCAAGATGTTTTATTTTTCAAGGACCTTTTAAAAGCACAGTCAGTATGTGGCGGATCATCGTTTCAATCACTGGAGGTGCTCATCTTAAAAGTAACAAGTGTTTTCCTAGGAAGATCTTGTTGAGAAGAAACACATTTCCATAGTTATTTTAAGTTGAAGGCATCTTTTTATAGAATTCTAATTTTGCTTATTCAGTGAAAATCCAGGAAATGCAGTAGAGAGCTGGTGTCAGCCTTGCTGGATTTTCAGGAGTGGTGTTTCCTTGGTTTGTGTCCCTGCCGTGTGCTGTCCCTGCACAAGGTGTAACCTTTCCTGCTGCTCATGATGTCACTGCAGTGTTGGTGGGTTTTTGTCTTGTCTTTGACACATACAGTTTTTCAGGGAACTGGAAGAAAGATGGTACGAGCAAAGCCCTAAAAACTGCATTATGTGAACCAGTAATTTAAAAACCCCAATTTGTGGTTCACTGGTCAGTGTAACACAAAACTAAAATTAAGACTAAAGCCAATGTGGAGTGCAGGGTGTGATCAGACTCTCTTTGTGTTGCTCACAAACACCAAAGCAGAGCTAGAAATCTTTTGTAACCTTTTAGTATATTACTACTTCTTGGTAGACTTCAATTTTAAGCAAATTCTGTTGTGGCACTTTCATTTAAAAGGAAGCTAAAAAGGGGGTAAATGTAATTTCAATTCCACCCTCAGTGTGAAGAATTCAGAACTCCATCTTCTGACTCCCAACAAACAGCCTAATTACTGCTTGAACACTCACACACAAAGAGAAAATAAGAATTTACTGTGAAGGCCAGTGAGAGTCACCAGGGGCTCTGCTCTGTGTTTTGATTGATTAGCAAAGATAAAGTGCCAGAGTGTCTCTCTCCTAAGCACTTCCATCCTTCACTAGATCCAGGCTCCAGGGGACTTCCAGGGATCACAAGCTGAGCCTTTTCTGTGTTTGCCTTCTGTTGTACATGATGAGGATTAATGTTTGTTACCACCTGCAGAAAATCTTTGATCTTTATCTAAAGCAGGATCAGTGTTTACCCAGTGCTGTTTCCTCTTTACTTCAACTTGCACTGAAACTGTTTGCACAGTGCTGTTGCTAACTCTAAAGTAATTCCTTTCTCAGAAGTCTTTTATCACAAAACAATTTTTTTTCTGTGACCATTATTTTCACATACAAAAAAAAAAAATACACATGGCAAAGCGAATGCCTCTGTGTCAGTCAGGCAGTAATGGACTCTTTGTGGACACTATCAGGAAATGTGCCTTTTGTTTTCCTGCACCTGTTGCTGAATTACAAATAAAATAATCCAATGCTTTATTAAATAAAATGAGAAGCCCCAATGAAATTGTACCAGCCATTACCAGGAAGTCTATTGAAAACATTTAGCAGCTGCTTCAGTCTCAGTTCACTCACACTGATAGGATTGTTTCACCCTTCTCCTTGTGCTCTGAGTGAGAAGGGCACAGTGCCTTGGACCATCTCACACCACTCTCCTCTCGCTCCCTGGAAAGGGTTTGGTCAGAATCAGTAATAAATGATGCTCAACAATTAAGTACCTTGAACTTGTAGAAGTTTGTTAGGAAACAGTGTCCCAAGCCTTGCATCTGAGTGTTTTGCAAACATCAGCTTACCCTGACAGTAATAAACAGGTAAAAATCTCCTGTTTGATTCTGATTCTATAGAGGGGTAGATCAGAAAGGTTGAGAATCAAATCAGCGAGTCCTTCTCATTAGACAAAATACCTCAGCAGCCTGAGGAATGCCCTGGAGTGAGCTGGGGGTCAGCCTGGCTCAGCAGAGTTAAATGTCACCACTCCTTCCCTGAAGGTCTCCAAGATAATTGATCCATCTCTGCTGTATTTAAAAGTCAACACATCTATCACAGCAGTGCTGGCGAGGAGGTGGAGACTCTTTCCCAGGACAGACTGTAATTCCTAACAAGAGCTGCCCCATTCTAAAGAAAAGGTGAGTCCAGCACTATTGTCTGTGCTAAACCTGGCATGAAAACCACTGAGAAGTTCCATCTCATCTGCTTTGGATCCTGGGAAATGTTTGATACAGACTTCCTGGTACAAATAGTGTAACAAAGAATGGTGTTCAACCATGCATAAACCAAGGTTTGGTTTTAAAAATGCATGAGAAGTAGCTGGATGAAATGTCAGCCAAGGAGTAAGGGATACAGCCCTCCCCTCCCACAGCAGCTGGAGAAGGGTAGAAGGAGCAGTGGAAGGGACATGGAAGTCCTGAGCATCTCCTTTGTGACCACTGAGCGTGAGCAGGGAATTATTTCCAGAATCTGTCTCCTGCTCTGGTTTTGTGGTGCCTAAAATTTGTGGATCTACTCTGAATTTATCCCAGTGCAACTCCTTGAAGAGTTTAGACCCGAGTACAAGGAAGTAAGGTAAACACAAGCTTTCTAGAACTCAAGGAAATAATACATACAGAATTTTACTATTGGAAAATTTGATCTAGGTCAGGATAAGGCAAATTTTGGGGATGAGAGGGAGGGGAAGAATAGGTCTTTGTTACAAACAGCTGGGCTGTGTCATCTACAGTCAGGCCCATTGGGACCAACAGCTCATTTAGGCTCTGGGACAGCCTGCGAAGGTGAAGCCAATCTTCATCCTCACCATGGCCTCTCCAGGGAGGGAAACAGGCATGCACATTCTGAAACTTAAATTTTCCACGGTGGTATTTTTTCCAGGTGTTTTTTGGTGTATTTTATTTTGTAAATTGTTTATATTTATGAGTGGGATATAGAAATTTTGGCACGGACACTGCAAGGGGTGCCCAGCTCAGCAGCTGCCTGAGGGAGGCACAGGGCAGGGCACAGGAGAGGAAATGGGATTGTTCTGTGAACTGAGCTCACTCGAACTGATTCTGCCAACAGATCCAGGAGGGATTCTGGCAGGACTTCCAGCTGCTGCCAGTCAGTCACCTGCAGCTGGAAGAGGATGTTTCTCTGTTGCCCAGGGCTTTTGATGCCAGTTGTGAGGCTGGAATGTTGCTTTGCTGTCACTGTGACCCTGTTAGGAAAGAATTACATCCTCAGAGGAGCTGCAGAGAACCTGGCAAGGCTCTGAGGGCTCAGTGCCACAGTGAGAACTGCCAGGGCTTGCAGGAAGGAACATAAAAGCTGAGCCTGACAGGTGTTTTCCATTTCTACAGTTCGTGTTTACATTGTCTACATTTAGTGTTTACATGGGGCAGATGCTTCTGCCACCTCTCCTGAGTCCTGGGAAAAAGTAATAGGCGTGAACTGAGGAACTGAGACTTTCTCCAGTTTTATCTGCCCTTCTTCCTGCAGTACGATGCTCAGTGAACTCCAGTGTTCCTGGCCTAAAGGAACTATCATCTATCCATCCAGCCATCCATCCATCCATCACCTATTTTTTATATAAAACCCCAGAAAAATTTCCCGCATGATCCATAGTAGGGGAACATAAATGCTTCCCCTGATCGGCTGCCATGAACAAACTTTACTGTTCGAAAACTGCTTCGCATCCCCCCACTACTGTAACTTTTCTACAGATAAATAAATAAGCAACTTCTTCAAATAATCTTTACTTGTTTCTTAACTGGGGGAGAAAGATCTGCCTGTTTAAGGACCCCAGAACACAACAGGTGAGCTGAGGTTACCGTATCTGTACCAGAGCAGAGCACACTTGGGTGTAACATCTCTGCTAAATACTGATCTCCATTAAATACTCAGTTGTGTTTTACCAGCAATTATTTAATTTAAAAGAATATATAGGAATAATTGTATCTTCTTGCAAAGAAAAAACCAGAAAATTATACTGGGAGGAGTATCAGTAAGATCACGATAAAATTTTATTGCAGGAAGGACATTTTAGCAGTGTAGTTATTTGAATAACTTTCCACTAAATATCTGTATATTTGTTCTCATGAGGTCAGCCTAGACTATGGAAGTTAAAAAATCAAAATCATTAAGAAGAACTTTGAAATGCCTGATACAAAAATCTAAAGGTGGCCAAGTCCTTTTGTGATTTCCTCTTTGGACTGGAAGTGTTTGTCATGATACCTTAAGTCCACTCATAATTTTACTATTACTGGCATGTTGTAACCACTTCTTTCATTATCTTATTCCAAAATACTTCAGAACAATTTGGGGGATATTTCTAGGAAAACAAGCTTACAGTAATGAGTCATGAAGTTCTTTCCTTAACCACTTACCCCACCTCAGGGATCAGAGCTGTTCACAGCAGATCAAGTGAGGAGTTTAAGGCCAATTCAATTTCTAGGCTGCAGGAGCCTGGAACTCTGTCAAGGTGACAGCACAAGTGTCTGATGGTAAATTCTGAGCCCCAGACACCTGTTCCCAGGTGGGCAGCGCTGGCACGTGGCACACACCCCCTGAACAGGGAGCAGATGGCAACATTAGAATTTTTATTTGACCATTTCCACTTGATTTGCTCAGCAAGGCCCTGAAGATGTTACTTCACTTGGAGGAGGAAATGCACTTGAAATAACTGAAAACCACTGCATTAACTTCTTACAACTGTCCAGGGCTGGGCTGCCCTGTGAAGCCCCAGTGCAGGCTCTGCTCTCCCCACGATATCGTGCACACCCCAGTCAGGAACAACAGGACTTCGTTAGCTCTTTTAATCAGTGATAACACACAAGTGGCCAGGAGTCAATCTGTTTAGTTAATGGGTCCTTTAATTTTTTTGCTATATTAATAAAAAAGTGATCCAATTTGTTTCCTTATGGAGTAACTATTCAGGATTTAAGAAGCAAATACACCATATCCATGAATTGTTTATCAACACACCCATGATGATGTATATATTTGCACGATGTGAAAAATTAGTATCTTCATCCAAAATGCCGATGCTGGAAGGATGGGAAGCAATTTAGGATACGAAAAAAAATTCTCTTACCCTCATCTTCTCTGAGTGGGCTGGGGAGACAATCAAATCTATAAAGTCCTTGAGAGGAAAGAGGCTCAGTTGTAACTTCTTCCATGCTCAGTCAGCCAAGACCTGCAGTCCATCCTCCACAGGGCCAGCGGGCAGGGACGCACAGCAGACACCGCACCGGCTCCTCCGAGGGATTTCAAACAGGTTATTAATGGTCACTTCACGTCAGCTCTGAGCCACCCAGCTTCGGGAGCACACCAACACTCTCCTGCCTCTTCAGCTTAAAACTACTCCAGTTCCAGAGTACAGAGAGGTTTAACATTAAGGCATCCATACAGCTCTGGTGTTTGCTTTCATTTAATAAAGATCAATTTACTCAAATACATGGAATGTTGGCACAAAACTAAAGCTTCTGTGGAACAGCTACCAATCATACACAAATACTCCGTGAGGTCCTCTCGACTTGCATTTCTCTGATAGATACACCACAACATGGCTTCAATAATACAAACTGAATGCTGGATCAAATCTCTAAATAATAAGTAGCAGTTAAAGTAAATGGTTTGCTTTATTTGTAAATTATGTACAGAATACATTTTTTTTTAATTATGATGGAGCAGGAGAAAGAAAACAGCCATCATTTCCAAACCATGCTGCTTCCTTCACCTGCTGGAGATGACATCTCTCTCTGCACCGGATGCACAAAACCAGTTTGGATTTCCTCAGTTGCTGGCACACAGGCTGGAGAAACAGAGAACACTGCAGCCAAATTCAGCACTACCAGCTCCTCTACTGTCAGCAAAATACTTCTGCTAAAACTAGTTTTCTCAGGAAAGTTCTCACAATCTTTTGAAAACAAAAATCAAGAAAAATATCAAGAAGGCTGTGGGCTAAGAAGGGCTTTACCTAACTATCAGATGAGTATAACTAGGAATAATCTGAGATTTGGTCATTCAACTTTTACCTGGTTTACAAAAGCAAGTTTGAGAAGCTAAACTAATTGACCAGTTATGCAAGTACCAGAAAATGATGTTTTTCAGTATGTTTGAGGACAATCTGGGCAATCTATCAATCAATAAAAAACTTGTCAAATTGATAAAACTTCCATAAGTGGATATTAATGATTAACATAGTACCAAGTAATCAAGTTAATGGTTAAAAAAAAAATGAAGGAACTAGATATAAAACTGTTTGGTAACACGGATATTTCAGCAAACGAAGATGCTACTGTATGGTCTATGTTTTGGTGATCAGCCAACAAAGAAAATCCAACCATTTGCACATACTTAGTCCCAAACCACAGTGAGTTATGATTTTCCATGTGAAGGCCCACTTTCGGTATCTTCCTCCTCTTCCTCCTCACAATCCCCTTCATCTGTTTGCTGTTCCAGTTCCTCTTTTGTGATCATTTCAAAGTCGTTTCCATTGCCACTACTGTGCTGGGACCTGTCATCTTCGCGCCTGTCACTGTCAGTGTCTGAATGTCGCTCTCCTCCTGAGCCGTCTGTTCCCGAGTTCCTCGTGGCTTCTGTTTTCCCGTCCTCCTCTTCCTTCTTCTCACTATCTGATTTCTCCTCGCTGTCGTATTTTTGCTGCTTTTTGGATTCTGATTTTTCCTCTTTCTTTAAGTCTGCTTTTGGTCCTTTGTATTCGTGTGTGTACAGGGGCTTGAAGGAGTCAATGAATCCCACATCTGCTGTAAGGTTTGGCAGGAACCAGAAGTGATGCCTTCCTCCAGTGATGAGCCAGATGATAAGGAAAAGGATGCAGCGAGCTGCGTGAAAACAAGGGAAATTTTGGATTTTGTTACAGACACACAGAGTGTACATCCACGGTGTATGAGATGTTCGCTGCTAATGCCCACCCCCAGCCAGGGACTGGGGGATGCTGGGGGGAAACCCCTCATTCCACAATAGCTCTGTGGAGTAGTTTGTTCTTACCATGTCTCCCCCACCCCACTAACCATGGATCTTATCTCTGATTTAGCTCTTAACCCATCTGCTGCAGAAAGCTTTAAAATCCTGGTGACACCATTCTCGCCTCTAAATCTGTTTGCGGGTGCAGTTCTGGGTTTGTTCTGCACTTTTTTGTTTAAAAAGGCAGTACACGAAATCTGCACTACGTAGGAAACACCAACAGGTGACACGAGCCAGAGCTCTCTCTCTTCCCGTGGCACAACTGTGACACCCGCTGGCCGGAGGGAAGCGCGCACAGGATCCGCCCGGCCGCGGCTGAACAACGTCCTGGGAAGCGGCAGCGCCCGGCTCCGAGCTCGGGGAAGCGGCAGCGCCCGGCTCCGAGCTCGGGGAAGCGGCAGCGCCCGGCTCCGAGCTCGGGGAAGCGCCGGGCTGTGCCTCGGCCCCCTCAGACCCCGCCTGCCGACACTCACCGACGGCAAGGAGCAGAATACTGGCGACAAAGCAGCCGGCGCCCACGCTGAGGTAATAAACACCGACGCGCATCTCGGCTGGCCAGAGCGGGAACATGGTCGCGGCTATAACGGCAATCACTGAGCAGGGAGGGCAGGACAGAGGCATGAGAACCATCGTTAGTTTTTCCTGGTACATGTTCAGGGGTTCCAGGCTTACTGCTCATTCAAAGTAGTACCTTAGATTCAGTTAACATCGATACTATTCTAGATTAAAAAAATAAAATTAGCTGATTTGTCTTATTCTACACAAACACAAGTTCTAGGGTCAGAAATGGATCATTCATAACATATTTCATATTTTTACACAACCCAGATTTGCCCACTGGACAACTCACTGGTTAGCTTAAGGCAACAGAAATAAACAACTTGTGTCTACTCTGACTTACCAAGTACAAGTCCCATGGCAAAAGTTTTAAAGTGAACGGGGTCATAGATCCACACATAGACCTACAACAGAAACGATGTGGTTTACACTCAGAACAAGCTCTCTGATAAACATCTCGTGTATTCCCTCACCCAAACACTCACTGCCGGGCTGCAACGCTTGGTGCTGAACAAAAGGCCTTCTGGTCAGCACCCAGGCAGGGCAAGGGGTCGTGATTCCTAGGAAGGGTAATTGACAGGTGATGTAATCCTGAGGAAAACAATCAGACAGCAGAACTGATGGGAAAATGAAAGATTCAGAAATATCACTGAATCAAGGTTTGGCTGTATTTTTCTTTATTCATTAATGTGTTCAGCATGAAGCAAAAAAAAACGGCAAAAAAAAAAAAGTTTCCCAAGTCCACCAAGTGGTAACAAAAAGTTCTGTGAGCTTTGAAGAGAAAACACGCAGACTGAACACCTGGAACAAAGGAGGCAGCTGAATGCTCCCTGCAGGCCCTGTGCTGGGCTCAGATCAGTGGCAGGGTACCCTCTGTCCCACAGCACTGTTATCTCAATGTCTGCAGTTGCAACACTCAGAGCCAAATGTTTGTGTGAGAACTGCGGATCCATTTGGTTCTGAGCCGCTCAACCATAAATGAAAAACTTCTTGGTAAAGTGCAGGATTTTCTGAACTACAAAAATCTGGGTTTTTTTCTTAGCAAACTAAACAGTTTGAATCTGAGCTTCTAACTGTGAAAAGCTGCTGGTTACTAGAAACCAGCAACCCTCATCGCAGATGTGTCAATACCAGCTACCAGAAGGACACCTGGGAGGCAGCGGTGATTCCGTGTGATGCAATAAATATTTAACATTCTGCTTCTCATAGGGTGCCAAAGTTAACTGTATTCAGGTGTAGCTGCTGCCAGTCAGCTGTTCTGTGAGCCCAAGCAAGCTGAAGATGGTGACTGGGCAACAAGTGTGTGATACCCAGTGTTTTTAAGTGCAAAATAACGAAGGAAAGGGGAAAACCCAGCTCTAATGCAAATACACAATAATTGGCTGTAATTAGCTACTACTTAAAAAAGCTCTTATGAGTTGCAGTTGTTAAAAAATGTCAGCTCATTAATAAACAGAAGTAACTGATGATAAAACAAGCAGTAAATACTGTGATATTGCAGATACTGTGTGCTGCAGCCTCATCTGGAATGGGCACTTCATGTAAAGACGACGGGGAGGATCAGAGCTGGGTGTGATTCCACATGAGATGGGATGAAACAGAACAAAGCAGGTGTAGAAGAACTGAGAAAGGTAAAATCAAGATACAAAGGGGAAACACATTTTCTGCACAAGTGATTTATTTACAGAATTTGCTGCCATGTACGTTTTATAACCAAATGAATACAACAGTCCTGGGGGAGATTCCAGTACAGCCACACCCAGCATCAACACAGCACAGTAAAACTTACCACTTATCCCAAACTTGAGAAGCACAAATGTGACTCTGCACATTACAGAGCTGGAAAACAATTAAATTCTTTGTCTTCCAGAACAGCAAAGCACAGAGAAGTATTTAAGGCCACAATTTCAGTGGTAAAGCCAGGATGAGCATTCAGGAATGCCAAAGGGTCACCTGTCTGCTCAGATCACAAAACCAGGCAGGTATTTTTTACTTCCCCTCCTGTTACTGAACATGGTGTCCTGGAAGGCTTGTTTGGTTTAGAACAATTTTGGCATGGCAGTGGCTGTGGGCTAAGTTGGGCTGGAGGGACCTCAGGAGTTTCTGTCCCACCCTCCTGTCCCAGGCAGGGTCAGCTCCACCAGCACCTGAATCCTCCCCAAGGACAAACATTTAACCTCAGCTACCAACACCTCCACTACTGGTAAGGAAGTTTTCTTTGGGATTTTTTTAAAGTTACTGTTCTATATTTACCTGTCTTTAACCTCCTTGAAATAGCTAGTTTCAAGATCAGCCAGCACATTGCCATTAATTTTTCTTTCAACACGTCGAGAAGTTTGCAGAAATGCAATAAATTAAGCTATTGTCTGACAATAGCATGGTGACACCCAAAGTTGAAAAGCACCTATCAATCTTACCTCATTTCCATCCAAGAAAACTTGATCTTCATGTGGCTCAAGTTTAAATTTCCTCTTAGTTTCTTTTTTCTTGGGTGTTCCTGGGGTGTCATCCTGAGGACAAACAAATATTTTATACATATAATATATTAGGTATAGGTAAATTACCATATATAAAAATACATATGCAAATATATATAAATTACAAAAATTTAGTATGTTTTAATTTCTATATTTAATATTGTATACTGTTTTTATGATATATTTTTATTTAATTTATAGTATCTGTTAATATATTTAATCTGATAACTTTTCACAAACTTAAGATCATGTTCACACTTTTTTTTAAGTAAAGATACTTTATTTTCTCCAGTTCTTATTTATTACCAACTGGATACCTCAAAAATCAAGGAAAATCGTAAGTAAAGAGAAATCTCATTTTTAGTTAGTGTCTAAGGACTAGACTATGACTTCAGGATTACACTGTGTCATCAAATGCCTGGCAAAGCTGGGCTAATATTAACAGCAAGTCTGTACAGGGATCAGGAACAGGGAACAACACTTCACCATCACTGACTTTGTTACAGTTATTTTCTATTTTAGTGCCATATTTACCAAACGGGCATCCTGGCAGAATCAGTTTCTGCCCATTTATTCTTTGTCCTCCTCAATCTCTTTTTGGATCTTGTGCTTCCCCTTCTCTGTCTCCTGTTTGCTTCTCTTTGCTTATTTCGTTGTGAGAAATTAACTTTGTGATTTTGGTCCTGTGTTTTGTTTAAGTTCCTACCCACTGGCTTATATAATGCACTAAGTATCTGTTCAATAAATAATGATTAGTTTAAAAATTAACATACATTTAATAATGTACCTCCCCTGATGACAGTGGATTGGAGGAGTTCGTTACTTTCATAATCAGCATTTTGCAGTACCTCAAGAATTGGGTAATCTTACACTGTGCTGGGACTGCAGTGGGATTGTTCTGTTTATAATTCTTTTATTTGTCATTTAGGTTTCTTCTGACACCCAAACCTTTGTACACAGACTGTGACTCTCACCAGATGTGCCATTATTTCACTTAGGAATGTCTGAATGGGAATAACTTCGGAGCACTATCCTACTAACTCTCACTGACTCAGACCCCTGTATGCAGAAGAAACACCATATTCACTCATCAAGTTTCTCCTACCGTTTCCCAACATTTTAATTTAGAAATTCTGTTCTGCTAATAACAAATAAGTAATAAAACCAATCAGGAGTGAAAACAAACCCAAACCACATTAAAACCCATACAGTAGTAGTAGTTTAAACTAGGCAGCTCAAGTGCAAGGAGGCAGGATGCAGCTCAGTCACGGAGCTGTTACACAGCCAGTTACAGGCCCCACACACCGAATGTGACATTCCAAACATTCTTGTTACCAAACACTGCAAAACTGTTTGTGTTCCACTCGTGCAGCTGCACTGGTTTGGATGTTTGGTCACATGCACATGTGTCATTCTTTGGTAACTGATGTACACAGCCTCCCTGCCTGCTGCCACTGGAGAGAAACAGGTTTGGATTAACTCAGCCCACATTAAAGGATGACACGGTACACAAAGGCCAACTGAAGCTTCTTTTTTGATCTAGACCAAAATAAGACCAATTCAAATGGTAACAAAAAAAGCAGCGTATTTTAGAGATGAAAGCAGGGAAAAAAAGCAAGGTATATTTTAGCATAATCAACTTTTGAGCCAGTGCAATCTTAACGATCGGTTGATGTATTTGTTACAGGTTTGTCTCTTCTCTTACACACAGTACTTACCTTCTTACACTCATCTTTTTCACCATCCTTTTTCTTTTCCTTTTCTTTCTCCTTCTTAGTTTTTTCATCTTTGCCACTATCCTTCTTGCTCTTTTTCTCCTCTTCTTTCCCACTCTCAGCCTTTCCTTTTTCCTTTTCTTTCTTTGTATCCTTGTCAGGTTTCATTTTCATCACTTTCAATGCTCGATGAAAGAATTGTTTTTTCAGGAGTCTTAAAATGGAAAAAGTTAAGTGATTCATTTAAGTGCAGCTGTGAGAACATTTACACTAAATTATGTTATTAGACACCATTCTAGATCATCTCTCTAACATAATCATGACCAGCATGACTGAAAGGCAAGGTCACCATCATCTGCTCTATTTACAGCTGCGTACACCAGACCTAATTATCCCACGTCTTGCCTGTTGCTTTGCTTTTTTTGGTTCATCTGTTCAAAACTGGGTAAAAACTGTACTTTTCTGTGGCAGCATTTTGCAGATATAAACGAACATAGAAGATGTAGGATACAGCAAGCCACCAGATCCATTTCGTTATCTTTCCCATTAATGCAATTCCTGCAATATTTATTTTCAAGTTCATGTCAACGTATTTCATAGCCAAAATAAGTAAGTGGACATACAGCTCATTAAGATCATTGGTAAGTGATGCACAATGAACAGAACTGCTCTGCTCAAACTGTGGTACATATGCAAGTATTCCCTTCCTGTCAGCTACAAACAGGCCTCATTGCAAGTGCATATATTATCCATATATGTAGGGAGATATAAAGATATAAATATATGGCCAGCAGGGCACCAGGATGTAGTATGTGGTATTCTTAAGGTCATCACCAACCAGAAACATCCTCGAAAGGAGCACAGCCGAATTCCCAACAGGAAGAGCAGTACAAAATCCTGCTCCTCAGACAGCAGGACAGAGAGATTTGAGAGCTCTGACCCTACTAACTTCAAGTATTGTCAAAATTCAGGAAAACTCATTTGGTTCATCTTGCTGCCCCATGCAGTAGAGTGAAAGCCTGAGAGAGTTTTGGGAACAAAAATACTGAAACAACATCATTCCCACCCTCAAACACAGCAATACAAATACAATCCTTATTTTTGCATACAACCACTGAAGTTTCAGGATGCACAAAGCCCAGGTTACATTGGTTCCTAAATAACTATGGCATCTGGACAACTACAGCCATTAATGACACTGGTGAAGTAGCCTGGGTCATACCTGTTGCAGTAATCAACTACAGACTCCCGGGTTGTAAAGAGAGCCTCCTCTCCTTTCTTTGCCTTTGCCCATTTAGAATCCAGGAGGCAATCCACAGCTTTTGAGGCTAGAGGAAAAAAATGGAATTAAAAATGCATTAAAATTAACATAATTTTTAACACTTAGTTTATGTTCCTTGAACCACAATGACCAGTCTGTTCTGGTGATGTTCCACATTCTTTCCATCTTTCAAGTAAGACTAGTCACTATTCTGAAATATATTCTTCTTGACATTACACATCTTTAAAACACAGAGTGAAAGGTTTATTGCATTTACTCCAGGCTAGTGAGATTAATTTTATGGCTTTCTAATACCTAGATAAGTTTTCAAAACCAAACTGTAAGATCAGTACTTACTACATAAAATACTACTAATAAAAATAAAACAGCCTCTCCCACCCTCCAAGTGCAACGTTAGAAGAAACCTGAAACCTCTGGTTAAAAGCAACCCTACCAATAAAATAATCAACTCGGTGGCCCATCATGTTGGTGGATTTTGTTGGACAGTTGAAGCGCAAGTATTTAGCAACAGCCTTCTCCTCCTTGAATGGCTCACCAACTTCCTACAGTGGGAAAAGTCAAAAATTATTAACACAGTTTTAAACACATAAGAAAATCACTCATTTGGGCTTAAAAAATCAGATATTGCAAAGGCTTCATTATTTCATGGCAATATATAAATAACAAATAAAATATAAAAGATGTGAAAATAGGTCAAGTCATTTTTCCTGAGAACTTTCTGTCTACATGAAGCAAAAAAGCAGGAAATCTCAAGTTAGGTGAACTGAAGGTAAGGAGTACAAACTCCTTCAGCAGATCTGTAGAAAGAGCAAACTAAAGGAAAGCCTAAGAGGAAAGCAGCACATGGGAAGCTGCTTAAGGCACACAGCTGGGATGGAAACAGTTGTGAAGCTGGGAATAAAGAAAAAACAGTGTGAAGAATGAGAGAATATGAAATGACAGCAATGTAGGCACTCTGACAGAACACAGAGCAGCCCAGATTTCACATGAAAAGGAGAAAACCATGTTGAAAAGAAGCTGAAAGATTTGGCTAGAAAATTTATTTGCCACTGCATGTCTAGAGAACGAGACTTTAGAACACCCTTGAGGAGATTCTTCCAGTCTACAGAGTAGAACATCAGGATGAAAACACAGCAGGATGAAATATGAACATCAAAACCAATGTTTTACAAAAAGGGAGCCCTTAGTCTGCACACATTCACAAATTCTCTGCTTTTACCACTTTGCAGAGAGGTAACAGAACTCTGAGATGTGTAAGGCAGAAGGATGGAGATGGGCATTTTCAGTTATGTAAACTTAAGATCTAATATTTGCAAGCAGGGAATGGAAGAATTTTCTAATGTTCCTGCTTCACAAAAACATACCTGAAAAAAACATAGGTTTGGATATTAAACTGACTTATGCTAACTTCCTCAAAATTCTTTTCCATAAATTCTTTTAATCCATAGGGTTTCATTCTCCAACCCCCCCTGCTACTTGTGGATCAGTAACACAGAAACACTGGGACAGCTTTCCACACTGCAGTGCCTTTTCTGTACCTGTTCCTCTCATGCTGCCTGAAGGAATAGATTATATAAGCCACAAACCAGATTGGTCATTTACAGGAATAAAAGTTTCAGAGTCTATTTAAAGATCTAATTTTCCTAAAGGTCAATAAACATATACAACCTCCATTACTGCTTTTAAGATGTATAATCATAATATCACAAGCAGCATGTTAAATGGAAATGCAAGGTCAAAGAGATGTGGTTACACCAGAATAAAAGCTTCAGATGGTAAAAGTTGTTAATTTTCAACAGTTTGAACAGCTAACTTTCAAAACCAACTGGTTAATGAGTATCCTTCTAGAGGGGATTGTTGCTTTTACTATCTGAGGAGAATTTCGAAGAGAATAATACAGACACAAGATACAGATCCAAATGACCAAAAGACTCCATAGTCATTAGTTCTGAGACTTTTTTTAAAAAGTCTAAATTCTCCACATGAAAGCAGAAATATGCTCACTCACCAGTTAGTTTCAAAAACGTATGCCCAAATTAGGCCAGATGATCCTAACAGTCCTCAAATGGATATTACCTTTTCTGCATCTTCAATCCTTTTTTTATTTCTAAATTTTAAAAATCTGTATTGAACCTCAGATAAGAAAACTATTCCCTGACAATGTGTGTATGCACATAATTTCTGTTCTGTGGTTTCAGCTCCTCTTACATGGTACAGTTGTACCAGTAACTGTAAATCAAACCAAACGACCAAACTTGGTACCAGAGAAACTGAACAGCAACAAAATGCACTGAAATAAAAGGCACCAGGAGACGGGGGACTGCAGGCAGCAACTGTGTGTGAAACGCTGCTTTCCTAGTAATTCCTGTCAGCAAATGAAACTTGGAACAATTCACAGGGCAAATGTTCTTCACAGCACAGACAGTAAAACAGTCCGAGAGGCTGCAGATACTCACATCAGTGTTAATTCCTCTGCTAAGGTGTTTTTTCTCCTTCTTCCTAAAATATTTATGATCCTGCTGGGTCACGTGATGCACTACACAGGCAGGGGCTGGCACCAGGAGATTTTTTTATTGCTCCTTTCTCTCTATTGCTTTGTCCATCAGGGATAGTTTCATAACAGCTCAAACAAAAAAAAAGCTTCCCAGTGAGAGAGACTGCCACAGTTTAACTGAGCTCATTCTGAGAAAGTGCCCCCTGCAATTTAATCCCCATTTTTCATCCTATTTTCATCCCTTTGTTTGCAGAGCCAGGCTTCTGTTAAAATATGAAAATAGATGACTGACAGAAAATAACATAATAATAATATTATATTCCATCAATAAATGAAATCAGCCAAAGCACTGGCAAGTTCATTACCCTGGGCACAACTTTTAAAAGTTGCAGTTCAACCAAATTTTGCGTTCAGTTGTAAAAATAACCCAAGCCCAGGCACTTGAAGCCTCCTTAGACAATTAGGAAAAGAATATACAAATTAATCAAGGGATAGTTCTGAAAAAATTACAAAGCTTTAAACCAAGTAACAAAGTCTTAAGAAGAGTATGAAAATTTCCTGCTATTTAAAGTTTGCTTTTACAGGAAGGACAGAAAGATTCAAGAAACATCTAGTGTAATTTATTTCTAGAATGTTGTAAAATGTTAAAATTCTATTATTAAACTATTATAAAATTATAAAAAATAGGATTGTGTCAAATACTTCTGCTCTAGATTTTGTTTTAGACTCTTAGATCCACTTTAGTTTTATATATTGAAAAATGCACCTTGTCACTGACAGCACATAAAATTCAGAGATTTACAAGCCCTGGTAAATTACAAACTCTGGCCATTAAAAATAAAATCAAACCAAATTTCTTACTTGTCTAGACAGAAGAACTCCACCTACTGACAGGAAAAGCAGTGCTCAGCCTAGTGACTTACTAGAAATGCAAAGACATTTTAAATTCTTAAGAATAATTCTCAATCACAATTCTGCCCTATATGAATTCATAAAAGGACATTGAGATTTTCAAACCCAGGGACTTTCCAGACCCACTGAACTGAAGGGAAAATCCTAATCAAATTTACCATTATCTCCCAAATCAAAGTACAGCACAGTGCCTCCTGGACTTCAATGGATGTAGTTCCCAGTTAATTCAACCCCCAGCTGGGACTGCAGCCCCAGAGAAGCCTGAACACCCCAAAAATAACATCTGAACTGAGCTACTGAAACCTGTGTGCCCACGAGCTTCCTTCTCCCCCTCAGCTCTACCCAACCATAATTTATTCAGGTTTTCCTACTCCTGGAACACTCAATAGATGACAAAAGGGCAGAGCACATTTCTGGTTTGAAAATTGCACTCATTTTATTCCCTCCCTGCATCACAGCTGCAAGAAGACAGGTATGACCCAAGACAGGACAACTTCCTTCCACAACCTGGTAACATAAACAGGGTTTCTGGAAAATCATAAGAGAGTAACTGATGAGTGTCACTAGCAAGACAAGTTATTCCATGTGCAGACAAATGCATTACAAGGATTTATGCTCCTCTGTTTCAAAGGGCTCATCAAAATTCTTTTATTTCAATTAAATGAGTATCTCGTTTATTTCTTTGCTCTTAGATTTTCAGAATACCATTCCTCAAAGAAGACTGCTGAAGCCTAATCGTTTATACAGCTTTCAGATAAGGAAAGGAAGAAATTTAAACACATTTATGATGTAGTGCCTATTTTTCAAGCTGAGAGGCTACGTCAGAAATGACACTGTGTCAGCCCCGGTTCCACTCCACACACCTCTTCTCATTATAAAGACACTACAGCTGCATTAGCCTACTCCTCTCTTCTCTGAAGGTGCTGAGCACATCACAGCTTGGGCTGAACTGCAGGATTATCTTTTTTCCTTCCCTGTTGACTGTCAGGACCTCAGAGTGGATGTTCTGTGGCAAGGGAATGGGTGCCACTGAGATATTTGCACTTTGCCTAAAATAAACCAAGGTGCCACAGACAAAGAAAACGCACACGAATTGGCATGACTGGAGTGGGTAGGGGGGAAACAAACACTCCGGGGTGTTAGGACTTGCTCTTAGGACACCTCTGTTTTCTTCAGTGACTAACAAACATAAACTTGCCCGACTCCTGCACTGATGACCAGGACAACGACTGCCCCAGGTCTCTTAAAAGAAACTGTGGCAGAGCCATGCAGAGAAACCAGTTCTGCTGGATTACCGTGGCCATGTGCTGGCCACAAAACATTAACTTTTCTTTACAGAAAAAAGAGTAGCAGATGTTTTTCAGTCCAGTACATATTTGATGAAAACAGAAGCATTTGTTTTCTTCCCTCTTTCTTTTCAACCATTGCTATTCTTTTTTTGAGGAAAAGCTGTAAACATACAGAGTTCTAAAACAGATCCAAGGAGCAATGTACAGTATTTTGAAGCCAAAACACACCAGCTTCAGTCCCCTTCCAACCCCAGGCCAGCTGTTTTGACTTTTTCCCTTCCCACCTCCAAAAATGTAACTCAAGATTTCCAAAAGACTGATTCTTGTTTTCATGACAACTCAGGCTGCTACTTTTAATTCCCATTTTTCTCCTTTTTTTGCCCCCTTGATCTTTGTTTCTTTCTCCTCTATCAGCTCATTCCACTCAGCTTTCGAAGACATAATTCAATCATTCTCCTTTTTTATCATCCCACTTATCTTTACTAGAATTTATGAAGAAAATAAAGCCAAATGGGCAAGCTGGACTAAAATAGGTGTTACTGGAAAACCATTGCATTGTCCTTTCTGCAGATACTTTTCAGAGTCATTCACACAAAACTGCAGCACAGGAGCAGCAATGCAGCTGTTGCATTTTCCTTCCAGTGGAACACAAATCATGACAGGACGCAACTGTGGGCTACAACAGTTAATGATTAGTAGATGCCTTTCATCAGGAGAATCTCAAGAGCTTGAATCAAAGGAAAAAAGTCAACAAGGAAAGTACCTGTCATTAATGGCACTGATGCCACCTCAGCCATCAATCTGCAGTGAGACACTGACCGCCAAACTGCCCAGGAGCTGTTTTCTCTCTTTTCAGGAGCAGTATTTATGTGCATTAACATTTCTGGAGTGCAGGACACAGCACCAAGGTGCGACGCAAGCACTGTTAATCCCAACGCAAAGATCAGCCCAAAACCTGACACGGGCAGACTAAAACTGTGCATGTGGAATGCAGCCAAGGCAATGAAAACTTAATGCCTATTTAACAGTCAAACTGCAGAGCTGCCAGCACAGTGCCACGTGTTACCCGGCCCAACGCCTGTCAAAGGAAACAACACTGAACATTTTGTGGTTAAGTGAACATTTCAGGACACATATGGAAAAAAATATAGTTCCAAGACATGAAATAGCTTTGATCAGGTTGCTGGAGTAACAGGCATTCAAAGCCATTTCCCATCTTTTGAGACGTATTTTGTCTAAAATAAAAAGATTAAACTAGCCATTAGACAACATATGTTGTTTTTCTGTCAGTAAGTCCTTTATACACAGCAAGCATTCTTGATTTCAGACATTTGAATCACGTGGGAGCCACTGGGTAAGCAATCTGCATCCTACAGACCAGCCTCCTTTCACTGCTGCGTGTCTGAATTAATCTCCGTGTTGATTACAGTTAAATTACCATCAGGAACGACACCTGGAAAATTTTACCTCTAAAATATCTTTGTTCAAACTTCTGAGGTTAAAATTTTTGCAACTTTTGTAACTTGCAGAGGAAGAGGCTAAGCTATGCAACATAGATTGGGCAACGTGTCTTTTGATGAAAATGCATTCCATAAAACACATCCTTCCTGTGACTGCTTCCGATGGGAAACACAGAGTAGGCCAGACAGAACTTTGCACTATTTTTCGAGCCTTTTTTCATGTCTGGCTATCTGACCTAACTACCACGATTCTAATCTTGATGGCAGGCGTAAAATCCTACAAAATTCATTCCAAACCCAGGTTCTGTGCCCCTGGTTTTTCTAATTGAACTCCATTACATCAGCCTCTTCCACAGCTAAATACACCAACTTCTCCCAAGAATCTCACTCCTGTCAAGAAATACAGCTCTGTTTAATGACAGCAGGGTATTCAGATGTCAGACTTGTGAGCAGTACGATAAACAATCTCTTTAGGGGGCCAACATCACCTTAAATTAAGTACACACTGCTAAAACATTTGAAGCACCTACGAATAAAAATCCCACACTTCATTTTAATAGAAGACACTTGCAGCATGAGCCTGAAAATGTGATAATCGTACTGCAAATATGCCAGTAAAGTTCAAAAAGCTTAAGAAAAAAGAAACCCAATACCAACTACCAAGAAAAAATATGAGTTGTTTTATTCACTGACCAATTAAGAACACCCCTCGGGCATTCACCAGTATTCTTTGTTCACTGTCTTGTCTTCCCATTGTTGCTGACCTACACTGGGAACCTATGATGATACACATTTATTTGCATAATTATATCACAAATTTAGGCGACAACCTTAAGTGTTAAAACCCAGACATCGATTTAATTACCAACAATCTGGGAAATACTTTTACTGCTAACAGGCTGGAAATTAAGTATGTGCTTAACTGCCTGCAAGACCACAGCCTTGGGTGTTATACAAACATTAAATTACGTTTAAATTTGGTTTGATGGGTGCTTTATTGAGCTGTTGTCATCCTTGGAAAGGGACAACCTATAAGAATCCTAAAAAGAGAATAATTCTGCAATGTTTTACAATAATTCATTGAACACTGTGATGGATATGCCTCGTTCAACAAGATTTTGATTAATTACTCCTTGCATTTCTCTCCCTGCCTTGCTAATTTGAATTAAAGGGAAAAAAAGAACCTTTACAAGTACAGGCAGATCTCCATCTTCCTGGGGGAAGGGAAAGTGGGCTGGGAAAGGGAAGGATGAGAAAGGAGAGAGGGCAACCAAGCAGAAGAGTGACATATGAGGCATGCATTGTTGAATGGCTCTGTGATCTCTCCTGCGAATATTATCTGCTCTTACACCACAGCAATAAACCCCAAACAAACACTATTCAGGCTGACTGTCGATAACACATAACAGTAACGAGCATTATGGTCACTGATACTGCAAGTACGCCCAAAACATGCACTAAAAACTCTATAAAAGTCCCTGTAAAAATTACACCTCGACACACCAGGCTCCCAGGTAAGTGAAAACACCGAAGCAGCCCTCAGTTTGCCTCTCAGTGCCACCACACAATTATCACTACATTTTAACACGATCTCAAAGCTGATTAGGTCTATTTTTAGTCGCGCCTGTTTGTTTATGTTTTCCAGACACAAATTTCCTTTCCCTCCCGCATCATTTCCTGGTTGGGGCACGTTTGCTTTTAAGATGCTTTTACCATCTGTCCCACGTCTTTTGCTTACGATCCCTGGGCCGGACACGCTGGGTTGAAGGTGCAGCTCCCGGGTGTTTTGGTGTTATCCGCACTAAGCTATTGTTCGACACTGATAACGGGAGTAATTCTGAGTATAACACGGCGATTAAAAACAGGGAACAGCTCCAAATGTCATTTTTTGGTCATGGAGAGGCGAAGAACTTCTGAGGGCGCAGAGCCCATGGGGATGAAGCGGGGGCGCCTCTGATGTGCCGGGGGGCCCCGCCGGCCGCTCCTCAGCCCCGAAACGCTCCTACCTGAGCTCCCCCACTCTGTTTTCACAGTGTTTACCAATCTGCTAGAAAATTCTGAGGAAAACCTGCCAGCCCGGGCCCCGGCCCCGNCCTCACCGTCCCCTCTCCTTCCCTTAGAGCGTCAGCGAGCCGCCTCAGTTCCTCACAGTCTCTTCGTCTTCCCTTAGAGCCTCAGCGACCCGCCTCAGTTTCTCAGCGGCCCCCCTCCTTCCCTCAGTGTCTCAGCGACCCGCCTCAGTTCCTCACCGCACC
>VZTG01005743.1:999993-1069297 GCA_013397845.1 Melanocharis versteri | reverse complement strand
GGCCCCCGGTGCCCCGACACTGGGGCGCTCTCCTCCCTCCCCGCGGGCCGCCCGCAGCCGCCGCCTTGCAACAGCGCCGGGCGAGGAGGCCGCGGGGGAAGCCGCTCTGAGGACGAGGAGAGGGAGCCGCCGGGCGGGGAGGGAGAGATGGAGACGGAGGGGAGTCCCGGGTACCTGGACGCGCTTCCTGTGCCGCCGCCGCTCCGCCATGTTGTCCCCGTCCGNCCAGCGACCCGCCTCAGTTCCTCAGCATCCCCTCTCCCTCCCTCAGCGCCTCAGCGACCCGCCTGGGTCCCTCACCGACCCGTCTTGGTTCCTCACCGTCCCTTCTCCTCCCCTCAACGCCTCATCCCACCCCGGCCCCTCAGCGCCTCATCCCGCCTCGGCGCCTCCGTCCATCACCGTCCCGCAGCGTCCTGACTCGGTCCCTCAGTGCCCCCTCATCCCGCCCGGGTCCCTCGTTCTCTTCATCTCGCCTCAGCGCCTCTCCCAGCCCTAACCCCGCCTCAGCTCCCCCCATCTCCACCAGCCCCTCAGCCCGCCCCAGCACCTCAGCCTCCACCACCGCACCTCGGCCCCTCAGCCCCTCACCGCCCTCCCTTCACAGAATCAGAGAATTGTTAGGGCCGGAAGGGACCTCTGGAGATCATCCAGTCCAACTCCCCTGCCGAGGCACGGTCGCCCGGAGCAGGTGACACAGGAACGCGTCCAGGTGAGTTTGGAATGTCTCTACAGAGGGAGACTCCACAAACTGCCTGGGCAGTCTGTTCCAGTGCTCTGCCACCCTCAGTGTGAAGAAATTAATCCTCATGTTGAAGTGCAACTTCTTGTGGTTTACTTTATGGCCATTGCTCCTTGTCCTGTCACTGGGCACCACTGAAAAGAGCCCCTCAGCCCCTCTCCTCCCTCAGCCCTTGACCAGCTCTTGACCTTGCGCCAGCTCTGGCTGTAAAAATCTGTGTTTAAGTTTTGATACACTGAAATAGGATGTAAGGCCTTAAAGATGACCAATGCAGCATCTTTTTTAGCTGGTACGTATTTAAACAGACTCATTGCTCAGACCTCCTCATACACTTACAGAATTAGATTCAGAAAGCAACCTATATAAAGCAGAAGGGCCTTTTGCCAGAGGTTGTCCCACATACTTGTGCTATGAGGTCACTGGAGTTAGCAAAGCGTATAATCATTTATTCTGGCTCTGTGTTTCCAAACCACACCCTGGCACTTTGGGATGGAAAAGTATGTGCAGTGCTGCATCGTCTTGTCCAGTCCCCTCAAATCTTGTTGCCCCTTCCCATTCCTATGATTTGGAACCTCTCAGATTGAAAATTGGGCAATTAAGAACCTAAAAATGCTTCCAGCAGCGTATTTGCCCCTCAGTTTCAGTGCCAGGTTTTGTGCTCTTTCTGGTACGACATCTTTTTCTGTTGAATGTTTTCCTTTTGCTGTTGCTGGGCAGAAAATCTATACAAGTTACAAATTAAGCTGACTGACTGCAGAGTGAGTGAACTAGAAAAGTGTAATTCAAAAGATGAACTTCTAGGTAGAGGGAATTGAAGTTTTTATGGTTACAATAAAACAATGCCTCGTAAAAAGCCGGCAGACTGCATTTATTAAAAAATACATGCTTTAAGTTGGCAATAATTTTAACAGTTATTTCATGTGCTTGACTTACAGTAACATAAAAGCACATCTGACATGGAGGCTTTCTTGCAGAAGAAGTTTCAGCCATCTGTAATTTACAGATTGCTAATAATACACGATGGCTGCAGTAAAGGTTTGGCACGACGCAGCTCTGACCCCTCTGCTCTCCCTGCATAGGCACAAGCTGAGTTTCATCTGTGAAACTCTCCCTGCTCCATGGGAGATGCACTCCGGCCTCCTCCTGAAGGGTGCAATCGCCTCCTGATGGGTCATCATCCCTCATACTTCTACTTTCAGGCTGTTTTAGGGTCTTAGGTCTTAGTCCTCTATGCCCTCTGTCTCTTTGAATCTATTGCTGATTCACTAACCCACCTTTAATGCTCAGCTCTTCATTTTGCAGGGTTTTTTTTGGCATGGTATGTTGTCTGCAGTACATCAAGCTATTTGCTGCCAGAAAAGCACCTTGGATATCTGGTTAATCTCTTTTTTTTTTTTTTCCTACAGAAATTTTAATTCTTCTTTGAGAAACACTAAATTGCAGGAGCTCTTCCCAGGACAGCTGGGCATGGAGCAAATCAGGGAGCAAACCCATCACTTCAAGCAGATCTCTAAGAAAGGACTGAGGGATGGCAAATGGGCAAGGGAATGTGTAAGGCACTGGATGGTGAATTCCTACCACTCTGGAGCACAGAGCAGATCATGACTGAGTCACACATGGAACAAGTTTATTCTCAGTCATCAGTATGGCAGAGCAGGAGAGAAGCAAGTGGCTGAATTCCAAGAAAGCCATGGAGTGGAAATGAAGGTTCAAACAGCTTATGTTTAAGGTTAGTGTCTGTCAGCTGTGGGGCAGGCTGCAAAAAGAAGCATTTCAGAACCAGGCACTGAAGACACAGCTCTTAAATGGCCAACTGCTATTGGGATTAGAGTAGAGTCAGAATTGCTGTTGAGAAGGATGTTGCATACAAGTGGAGCGGTTTCCTCTTTCAACTGAAGCCAAACCAACAGCATTTCATTAACTTCTTTTCCCTCTTCTTTACCCCAGCTGTGTGATCTAACACAGCAGCATGGATGCTGGAAGCTTGGCTCAAAAACCAGCTGGATACATTGATGGAACACAAATGCATCATGAGCTGCTATTAAATATAGACATCACCTCTGTTTGTCTGTGAGGTAGGACCCTGGAAATAAAGAAATTATCCTAAATTTATTATTGCTTTGTTCCTGTGCTCTGCTTTAGGTATCTTCTCTTGGCCCCCGGGGCAGGACACTGAGTTAGGTGGTGTTTTACTCTTTGTGGTACATATTTTCATATACCCTTATAATCACTTATTCCTGTCAATTTGTTGGCCTTTGTGCTATGTCTGATTGCTTTGGGTTCAATCATCAATGGATAAAATGATGTGGGGTTACCACAACTACAGCTACATCAGAAAGACAAGGCCACATGCTGGCAGTGGAATTAGTGGCAAGCATGTCACTAATTACCTGGGGAGTCACAGGGCCTTGTGCAAAACAGAGCTGGAGACACTCAAAGTCAAAGCAAGTGTCAGTTCTGAACAAACAAACTTGCAAGAAGCTTTTCCTCTGGACCCCCAGATAATCCTTCTGGATTTGGGGGGAGGGAGGGGAGAATACACATCACCTCACAGGAAGGAAGGAAGGAAGGAAGGAAGCAAGGAAGCAAGGAAGGAAGGAAGGAAGGAGCCATTTCCTCAATTATCTACAGATGGTAGCACGCTGCAGGCTCTGGAGTGACCTCCCTTTTCATCCAGTCAGCTTCAACACTGACTGGGCTCAGAATATAAAGAATATATGGGCCTTGTGCTGTACAGCATCACATACTGTCAAGGCAGGTTCAGATAAAATCCACCCACAAATACATGAGTCATAACTCAGAAACATATTCCAATGTAGACATATCCTGAGTCACTTCCATCTCAAAAGCTTATAAATATTTAGTTAGCCACTTAGCTTTTAATTTAGTAGAACAACAAAGGTTTATTAGACAAAACTCCATAATTATCATTCACTAAGAAAGTTCTTAAATACTTCCATTCTTGCAAGTTCCTTTTCATTTCTATACAACCCAGAATTATTTGCTACATATAACTGACAAAAATCCTGATTGAACTAGAAACTAATTTCTCTGGTTCTTCTGTAATTAATTGCACCTATTTCTAATACCAGCTTTGTTCATTGTAAGAATATAATTTCATTTAAGCAATAACTGATGAGCCCTAGTAAGGATATGTCTCTCCTGATATGGGGTGGTACATCAGCTCTTTCTAAAGACCACTGTCAATCAGACCATGCTGGAGTCAGTGAGGATGTACCTGGACACATAAATGAAAAATACATCAATACATTTTCTGGAAGAACCAGCTGAGGTTTTGGGAAACGGTCTGTATAAAAAAGGCTTGCTCATATCTCTGTTTTTGCCAGTGGCAGGAGGGGAGGATAAGAATTATAGTATTTAAGGCATAGCCTTAGAAAAAACTACTTGTTATTGTTTTATAAAATCATAAATTTGTTATTATGACTACAAGTGTTTGAATTAAAAATATTTTTCATATAAAGATGCAAGTCTTGAGTTTACATCCCTCCATTTAACAGACTGAACCAGAAGCCAGCGAGTGCTTTACACACCATGTTCCAGTGCAGAGTGTTCAGGGACTGCTGGAGCCCCAAGAACCCCAGCTGCACAGTGCTCCTCTAGCAGAGCTCTTGGAACCTTGGAACGGAAAGGTAATCAGCAAAGACTGGCTGATGACCCAAGGCTGCAGCAAAGAACCAGGTTGGTTTGATGCTTTCTTGTTTTTTTCCGTGGTCAGCAGTGCTTTTTCTGTTTTGCCATTTTGGTCGGTTGATATTTATGTCAGTAATTCACACACACACAGATGTTACATGTGGTTTTAAATTTTGATAAATCAAGATGTCTATTCATGTCTTTGCTGTACTATAGGGAAGAATACTGCATCATTCTCTATACAACATAGACAACAGGTTCTTCTTTACTCTGGGCTGAATTAAAGATCTGCATCCTCACCAACAGGGAAATTTGTGGTTCAAGAAGAACATGGGCATAGTAGTAGAACTAATGTCTGTCTGGATGAAAACAGACTTGGGTAAACTTGGGAATGGGACAAAGGAAAGGACAGCATAAGGGCCGAGTCAACAGAGTAGTTCTTGTGGCCTCAGTACAGGTGATAGGAGGAGCAAAGCCTTCTCAAAGAAAGAAAGAAGCCTGGCAACTGCAACCCCCCCCCAAAGCCTAAACAAATGAGAAAAGAGAGGTGAGCTTTTCTCTTGATATAGCATGTATTATTATACTGAAATTGCCATAGCAATAAAGCTACAGCTATTTATTATAGCATGAAGAGCTAATCAAAACCAACCATGAGAGGTAGCAGAACCCTGATGAACACAGGGGTTTGGAGCTGGGTGATCTTTAAAGTCCCTTTCAACTCAAACTGTTCTGTAATTCTATGAACACTCAGCCTCATAAAGTAGACTTGTTATTTTCCAGTGAATAATAAAGGACTTAGGTAGAACATTACCGTGGCAAAGTACCAAAACAAGAGCTATATCTAGTTTTGGATGCTTTTCTGTAAAGTTTCTGATGTTGAAGGTGACTCAAAACACTGCACAACTGATCAACATTGGATGAGGGTATTTGGAAGGTCGAAAATATGAGAAATTTCTAGAGAGTTTAAAAACTAGAGGTGATTTTGAAAACCAGAGAGGGTTATTTTTTCTGTTTCACACTCAAAGGATAATTTAACATTCTGAAAACTGTTTTGTGGCAGATTCACAATTGTATAAAGTCTTAGAAAATAAAGTTTTATAAAGTAGCTGGTGGCATGGGTATGGGTCAGTTTGAAATACCATCACCTTATGGACCTACCTGCCTGTTCTTGTGTTTGTGTGCTGGATTAGAGTGACTGCCTGACTTGGACCAGGTGGGAATTCTGTGTGACTTTTGTTGTTCATAGCATTTTTTAGATATTTTTCACCTGGGGAATTGATGAGAGAATTATCTGTTTGGGTCCATGTGAGTTTATATTCCACATCATCATCATCATCTGCAGCCAACATTCTCTTCTTCATTAACTGCATCACTGCTATGGACTAATACAGCAATAGATGTTAAATGAAACATTTATAATGATGCAACTCGTATTAAAACACATCATCTGCATCTCATTGTGATTTTAGTTGCATTGCAGAAAAAATGAATGCAGTGGTGGCACAGGCACCAGAAAGTTATTAAGAAGCAGAGTTCTGCCAGCTTTCTTAGGTGCTCGTGATTGCTATCTGAACCCCTCTGCAGCTGAAATAAACAATAAATGTCAAAAAAGAACATGAGAATCAGGAAGGCCTCAATGTTTACGTATAAACACAATTCCTGAAAACACATCAAAGTCTGGAAATATTGGTCTGTCTACTGATTCTGTGTACTTTTAAATTATTTTTACCTTTTTTTTCATTTTCTCTGAAATGTTTGTAGGAGAGGAAACATTCATTACCAGTGGTATTTCCTCCATTAGAAATAGAATCTATTATGTCTGTTTAGGTAAATCCCTTTCCTGCCTGTTTCACTTCACAGCTGGTTACTGTTCAGGGCTTATTGCGTTTTGGCTGCTCCAGCACATCTCCCCCAGTACAGGAAGCTATGAAGTAATTCCTTCCGTCATTTTGGGAAGAAGAGCCCAGTATGTGCAAAGGATCGTATGTTTGGTGTTTTGTTGGTTTTTTTTTAATTGCAGAAGTAATACAAGACTGCAAACTTTGCATCCCAACTTTCTCAGCTTTTGGCATTGTTCATGTCTGACCCTCTTACAAAATAATCACACTCATCAGAACCACATGTCAATCCTTTCTCCCTGGCATATGGAACTTCAAGTCAAGCTTTTCTGCTGTTACTTTACAAAAACAAGTTCAGTTTCTTCATATCATCGTTCTTAACCTGCCCCCGGTACTTCAGGTGTGCTGCGTTTCCCTTCGGAGGGGCAGCAGGTGACCGAGTGGCTTTGCAGCGACATCTCGTGGCCTGACTCCCCTGAGCAGTGTCAGAGATTCCTCTTCCAGGGTGGAAAAGGTTTCGTGTGGATCGAGTCGAATATTTCACACAGAGAGGAGGTAGGATGCCATTTGAAAACCAAGTCATCAACTGTGTTTAATTAGGTAAGTGACACTGTCAACATGATTTTCAATTGTACAAAAATAAGTTAGAAATTGTTTCATATGCTAAAAAGAATACAGATATTTGCCATTCTTCCAAAGACTGCAAAGTTTGGACAGTGTGGTAAGATGGACATCTGAGGTTGCTGTTGCAGATATCTAATCACACATTGTCTAATGCACAAATATAACAAAAACATAATACAATTTATCTCTGGCTAAAGTAAAATAATAGAATATGGAAATACTTCCCCTCCTCATGTGTTTAGCCACTCACCATCTAAAGAGCTTCATACCTCTTGGGGTTTCAGTATTTGAGGCCACACAAACTAAACTAAGGGGAGAAAATCAAAAGTAGCAACATACAGCAGGTCCACAATCTATCAACCCTCAATTTACAGAACTTGACGTTGTCAAAGATTTTTGTGTGTCCTTTGGAGTAAAGAAGAGCTCTTGCAAGGAGGAGGGTGGAAGTGTACTGACTTCCAAAATCTGCATGGAAAACCAGTATAGGACCAAATCCCTAAAAACGTATCAAGAATAAGTCACACAGGAATCACAATAAATGCTGGGGATTTGTCCTTAGCTAAAAGCTCTATTTCATGTTCTTGTTTGCTGTGAGATAATGACTCATCAGTAGCAGAAGTGAGGGGAAACCATATTTTTCCAGAGAAAAGGGAGCTCTCAGGCTTAAACTGATGGCCTCTTCCAAAGTGAAGAACACTGAACGTGTTGCTGAGGGAAGGGTTTCCATGGCTTGCCCAGGTGAGCTGATGGGAAGGGTGTTCTGGGAGAGGCTGGCAGGAGCCAGGTGGCTTTGAGCCTGCTGTCTGCAGGGTATGTCACTGTCCCAATGAGTGGCCTTCATGGCAGAGGCTGGTGACTCATCTCAGCTTGCAGTCATGCAAAGCAAATTCCAGCCCTGGTGATAAGAATGCCTTGGAATAATTAAAATTGCTGTCACACATGGTATTTTCATGTTCAGTCTGTGTATCTTTATAAGCTGTATACCCTTGCCAGGCACTTAGAAAGACTTCGTTCTGGAGTAGCAATGGATTAACTCAAATTGCTGAGTCTGGGGTATATTTCTCTATATTCTGCAGGCAGTTCCATACTCTCCCAGTGAATTCCATGTGAATGTTCTGTATAAATTTTGTTCAACAGAAGCAGAAGTCAGCTATGTTTGGAAGCTGTGACCTTTCCAGGTAGTTTCTCAGCTGCCCACTGGAACACACTGTGAGACAGACACTCTGAGTCTCTGACAGCTTTCAGTGATGACCCTGGACTTCAATGAAAAATTCAATTTACCTGTTAACTCTACTGGTATTCTTTTCAATGAATTGCACTTGAAAGTAGTTGCACTAACCTGTAGCTGCATTTCTGAATGCCTTTCAGATACAATACCTCCTCATGCTGCACTGGCAGCTTATTTCCTTCGGCCCCAGTCTTACAGAGGTTTCAGGCTGTAGCTTCTTCTCAAACGCTTTGTAACTAGAGGTTCTTGTATTATTAAAAACATGTTATGTCCTGGACTTAGCTCAACTTTTCTGGAAAGCAATCATCTGGAAGTCAGCCTGGGATCCAGCTGTGTCACATGGATTTTCCCTGCCCTCAGAAACAATCTGTTCCACTGCTTGGGAGGTTTCTGGGTCCTGGGAGCAGGGACTGTCCAGGGTGTCACCACTGCTGTTGCAGTGCAGAGGGGAGGCCATGTCAGAGGGCTGCTCCGAGGGTTTCCCTGGGGCAGGAGGCAGGGGCATGGACAGAGGGACATTCATCATGTAGAACACGTTGCCCAGACGTCGGGACACCTTTAAAAACAAAGGCACAATTGCAGCAATTACTTCTTGCTGTTAGAGCCTTTAAACATAAAGCCTGACTCTGGTGCAGCAACTCCGGGGTAATCCCAGGCATCTCAAAGTGTTATCAGATTCTTGTGAAAAAAATCTCTTCCATTTTCACTCTCTCATATTTTTCTAGGCCCACGTTGTGGAAGGAGCTTGTCAATACTCAGCTTAGGAGTGTTGGGCCTGACAGCAGGATCCTGCTGCTCCCAAGGTGCTGCAGCACCCATGGGGCAGAGGGGAGGCAAACTGCCAGCCAGGACGGGGGAAGGTGGTTGGAATGAGAGAAGAGTGAGGGAGTACAAGGGGTTAAAGAAAAGGAAAAGAACCAGGCAACAACAGAAACACACAGAGAGTTGATATTAGTGGATGAAATTAAGGGCGGAAAACTGCAGAGAGGGACAGCGTGTTCCTGAAAAATGTACCGTCATATCCCTTACTGTCTCCCCACATGCTGTGATAACATACAGGGAAGTAAAGCAGACTTTGTTGGAGTAATTTCTTTTCTCCCAGTATTGTGACAGTTACCTTACAAGTGAAAAAAAAGTGCTTTAATTTGGAAAAAATCTCTCCTATTAGCTTCTGGCTCTTTCATGTATCTGTGACTCACTATCTTGGCATATATTTAATGATCATACCTGAGAGCGGATTTTTAATGCTGGTCCGAGTTTTAATCCCATTGTATCCAGGAGATGTTCCTCTGTTAGCAGTGGGAGGGTTTCTCCATCAATAGCATGGTCTTTAAATATCTGGTGAAATGATAAAACACATCATAGTGTGCTAAAATAGACTTTGATTGCTATTTTCATGCTTAACCCTGAGGCAGAAACAATAAAAAGACGAAATAATAATTTTACTGTTTTATCTTTGTATTTATCTCCTAACTGCACAGGGAAAACTACTATTATATTTCTAACTTTGGGATGATGAACTACCCTCCCACATTTACATTTGTTTGCTGACATTCAAATCTAGATGGTTCTAAAGACCTGAAAATGTATTGATTGTTTATAATCACCTGGGCATAATCTGAGCAGCCTGGGAGGCTGACGATGAAGTTGTGCACATCATCAACAGTCCACTTGCGAATGTCTTCAATGGAAGAAATGTCTTCTCCATTCAGGATCAGGCCATGTGCTCCTTTGAGGAGGAAACACAGAAGTTATGTTGGTAGAATTTTGCTGGCAAATCAGGAGGAAATGATTGTTGACATGAGAATTTTTACACCTTTTTAGAACCTAATATATTAACAGCAGGGTGTAGTCACAGGCAGATAGAGGAGTCCTAGACACAAAATCACTGGTAATGAGCAGAACCTGGTTCTGAAGGGGGGTTTTTTGGTGGCTTTTTTGTTTACTGCTGGCACTGTACCTACCAGTCACTTCACATATAAATCATGCTGCAGGACTTCCTCTAATGAGTACATTATTCAATGCTTTTTCTTCTTTAGACTTTACTGTTACTTTGATTTGACTAATATTTCAGTAGAACAGATCCAAGCCTTTGCTAGTCCATAGTGCTTGCTGTGAGTTAAGACATACAGAAAAGTTGTGGGCCGAAGGGAGAGGCTAACTCACAACTTCATTCAGCAATTTTCTTTATTTTAATTGCAATTCCTTTTTAAAACAGGAACTGAATATAGATATTACCGTCTAGAGCATTAGAATTCTACTTTTAGTTGCAATGACTCTACCCTACCAAAAATTCACTTAAAACAGAGGGAAGACTTGAGAGAGATCAAATCAATGAAAACAGATTATATCAACATGCCACTCTGACTGTAATCTGGAGATCTGACAAACCTGAAGGTAGCAATGGGTTGTTGGGCACTGGAAATCCATACGGTAACGCTGAGAATGGGATTGCAGAAGGGTACAGGTACTTGTCATCAAAAGCAGCACAGGAGCTGTTGGCTTCCTTCTCGTTTGTGTTGCTGCAGCTGGTGGTTTCAGTAGGAATTTCATGAGTAGCACAGTTTTTTCTCAAGCCTTGTTCAAACTCTTTACAGTTCTTGGCAACTGCGGATGGCTCAGTCTGGTTTTTGCTCTGCTCATGTTTGCTTGGTGTCTCCACCTCTACTTTCTTGTCTTCTTTCTCATCATCCACTGCAGCTGAGGCGGAGTCCGTGGATTTGTCATCCGCCTGGGTCTTTGTGCCATTGGCACTGCCCTCAGCTGTTTTGTGATTTCCAGCTCTTCGCCCTGGGCGGCGTCCCCTCTCCCTCTGCAGTGTGGTGACTGGCGGGTACGGGCTGCTTGCCATGAGCATGGTGTTGCCATGGATTTCATCCAGGGTGGTGCGATGGACATACAGGTCGTTGGCAAGGTGCCCTTCAGGGAGTCTGTGCCTGCCACGGAAAGCAATGGGACTCGCTGGCATCCCGTGGTAGAGGAGAGGGGCTTCCAGGCCCAGGAGTCCTTTCCGATGGGCTTTCTCCATTTCCTTTTGCTGAAAAATAGCACTCATCTCCATTTCCATTCTAAGAGACACACAGAACACGAGCAGTTAGGGCAGCTTGGTTCCTTCATCACCTTATTTTTTTCAGCAGCAGATTAAAACTCAGTTAAGTGAATAGGCAAGCGAATGGTGCTTGTTTTGTCTCTCCCCTACACTGCTGTGAGTGAGAGGGCACAAACTGCAGATGGAACAGCAAACCTGGCTGTATTTAATGTGCTGTCAGATACAGATAGTAAGCTAAAAGAAAGGGAAAACATATCTTCCATGTGATGGCGCTAGAAAATACTTCAGACAAATAAAGTGTTATTTGTGTATTGGCAATCCAGGCATGGTGATTATATTCACATTTGGAAAATTGTCTCCAGAGTTGTAAGGGTTGAAGACTAAAGAAAATAATTGATTTACATTATCGGTCAGAAATTTGTACTAAAAACTGCGAAATTCCACTGATATTTTAAGTGATAAAGAAAAAGAATTATATTATCTATGGAACCTGAGCATCTATTCAGAGTAAGGTAATGCTAAGTCTCTTGGGTAAACCTCCACAGTGCCTGGCACCTGATCACGACTCTGAGAGTGTGAAAGGGTGAGATCCTGGTGGGAAGTGTTTGACTGATCTCCTTCCTTCTGGATAAATGCTCCAGAGTCTGTGCCAGCTAACTGCTCCTGTCCTAGTGGGTAGGAGGGCTTACCAGTGGGATGCAGAGAACACAAGTAGTATTTGCCTCTGCTGTACCAACCTTTGCTGGCATCAGCATTCTCTGGAGCCAGGCCAGCGATCAAACAGAAACCCAGAGCTCCTAGAGGAGCTTTGAGGAGCTTTCAGTGGGATTTCTGCATCTTTGGAAAGGAGCCTGTGAAGTAAAGCACTTTAACGTGCACCAAGATAGCTTTCTTAACACTGCAATAAGGATAACAGGTCAGAGAGAGTCTGATCTTCAGGGGAGTGTAAAATTGTCAGGAAAACAGTTTGGGCAAAAGCTATCTATACAGATTTTTGGTATGAGGAGGAATTATTTGATCACACAATTCAGGGCTTTTTCTCTGCCTTCTTTTCATCTTTGAAACAACCTCCAAATTATTGATTTTCTGCTTTCAGAGATACAAAGGAAGTGTTTTGTCTATGTACCACGTCCTTGTACGTTTTGCCTGATTGTCATTACTCCCACTCAGCTCTTGAGGTGGCAATAAACAGCAGAAAGCATTACATTCCTGCCTCCTCCTCCAGCTGAGATAGTCTGCTCCTGCCAGGACCCGAACGGAGTTTTAGGATGAGGCAAAGTCCCTTGGAGAACAAGGATTTGAGCCCAGGTGCTCAGCAGCACAGCTGCACCAAGTGCAGGAGCACCTGTCCTCTGGAATAGCTGAAAGGAGCAAGTGCAGCCCTAAAGCACAGTGACCTGTGCTGCACAAAGCTGTGTGAACGCAGTGGGAATTGCTAGGATGGCAAAAAACTGGGGTAAAAGGTTTTTAAGGTTTAAGTGAGCTGTTTCATGTTGGAGTTTTGCTGTTTGGTGGGCTGAGGGAAGAGCCTGAACCCTGAGAGGTAGGACCAGCTCTGATGTGGCTGCATGAGGATGGCCATGTTTGTTGCTAGTTATTTCACTTGTTTTTCTCAGGGTTTTTGCCATGTGGCAAGAGCTATAGGAAATGCACTGCTGATGCACATCTCGTGCTTGGAGGAGTTCAGTAATCAAGCTTTAGTGACTGAAGAGCTCAAAACACTTCTGTTATAATTATCTTCAGATGTACACACAGAACTTATCTGTTCTTTGCTGTTAGTCTCACTGTGTGAGGGACACTACCGCTGAGCAGTGCAGCCCAGTGCAGGAGTGGCTGAGGTTAGAGTTCCTCTACGGAAATGGTGTGGATGTGAGGGAGGGCACTGCTGATTTCTTAACCAGCTACTGACTACACTGAAACTGGTACAAATAACTGGACTTTCTACAGTCACTCTGATATTCTGACTATTTGGTCAGAGTAGGAAAGCTGCCCACCCTGGTAGGGTGGAGACACAGCTGCTCAGTGTTGTGTGTGATATCACACAGCTGTAAAGTTTGAATTTGTTTCTGAACTTTTGTAACTTCAGAGTGTTTGGATCCTCAGTTCAAGGGCTGTGGCTGTAGCTTGTTCTTTTCCTTAACCAAGCTAAGGGGGTTTGTTTATTTTTGTTACATCATTTTAAGAATAAAAGAAGAATAGGGCAAGCAGAAAGTCAGTAGCTTCAGGCCTTAATTGATACTCAAGGGCCCTCTGCTTCTCTGAGTGACTTGAAAAACAATCTCAATCACTTTGCCGCTTTAATCCTGGCGTGCCCCTCAGAGCAAAGCTTACTATTGATTACCTGGCAATATTTTGCTTTTGAACCAGTTCTTGTCTTCTGGCCACAGCTTCCATGGATTCTGGTTGCAGAAAGCTGTATCCTTAAAGGGAAGGGGAAAAAAAAAATCTGTAAAATTCACTTATTTCCTCATGCAAATGCACAAACCCCAAAGCAATGCAGAGATACTTTAAAAAGCTTTGTAAGTCTTCAACTGTGGGCTTCACCAGGAAGGTGATAGGATTTCAAGTTAAATCCTATTTGTAGTCATTGTTTTGGTGGGAATATGTATGAAGAACATGAAGTCCAGCATCAGATCTGTAGTTAGGAATACCTTGCCATTAACCATAAAGGAAGGAGACAGCAGGGTGGTTTTACCTGGTGACTTATGCCTTTGAAGTACATAGAACTGCTCAGAAAATAATAGCCATCAGTTGAGCAAAGCAAACCTGCTCCTTCAAGACTGCTGTCAGCCTGGAGGCCTTGTAATTTTAAATTACATTTCCTCTTGAGGGAATCTCTTATTTGAGATCCATGCTAAGGGGGAGAAGAGGCTGAAGTCAGAAATTTTTCTTGGTAGATTGATGTGGCATTGAAAATTCATTCACTCATCTCAAAGAAAGAATCTTAAGCTCACTTTGTATAAAGTAATATATGAATTTTTGTGCAGCATGACATGAGCACCATAGTTGTGATGTCCAGCCTTCCCCTTGGAGCTGCGCCCTGTTATTTTGAGCCTTTATAAAAAGGACTTGCATTTGCCCTACATGAATGAAGTGGCATGTGATATTATCATCAGAAAATATGATCAGTGTAAAGCAGCCAATGCTCATATAATAGGAAGAGTAAAATGTAGTGTAAAAGTGTTGTTGAGGAGCTCTTTTTTAGCTATAGCCTTCTGTTTGGGTATGAAAATGCTTGGAAAATGCAAAAAGAAAAGGAGGGAAGAAAAACATGCAAAAGACTCAGAAAACAATGTATTTAACAAAAAACTAGAATGGACATGCTTAGACTTAAACCAGCTGAGTTTAGAATCTCTGGTGAGCAGGCTGCCTCCTTTTAGTGAGACTGTTTTTCTAAATAAAATAAAATAAACTGTTATTGACACTACCAATGAAACTATGGAAAACCAGCAGGTGCAGTTTGCTTTCTGACCCACATAATCCCAATTTTCAGGATGCAGAGGGTGCTACCAGGTGTTACCTGGGCCTGGGTAGACACGGTTGGACAACAGGTTTGGCATGTTGGGGTGCTGCGGGACTGTGGGTCCGAGGTGGGATGCTATGTGGATTTGTCTGGGGTCAGCTGAGGCCATCATTTCAGTTGAAGGTAGCAGATCTCTGAGAGGAAAAAAAAAAAAATCAGATACGCAGAGGACATCGTTTAGTTAAGAATAACCAAAGGTCTTTACAGCCTCAGGGACAGCACACGCAGAGTCATGATTAACTGCAGTGCTGGAACGGGGAAATGGTAGCCGGTACCTGTCGACCAGTCGCGGCTCAAACTGGGCGGGGATCGCCTGCAACCTCTGCTGGCCCGGCCCCATCAGCTGCGGGTTTACTGCCATCAGCTGGTTCCTCATTAGCATCTCCTGCCGCTGCCGCAGTTCTGACACAAAGCACACACAGTTCTGCTGTCAGTGGGGGGGATAAGTTAGGAAGTGATTCTGGCTGCAGTATGACTTTACCAGAAAAAAGATGTTTTGGTTTGTTTCCTCAAGTGCAAATCACACCTCTTTTTTTAATAGCAGCAACTACAAACATGTTTTCACTGCCACCTGAACTACTTCGTTTAAATAATGTAGATTTATTCAATCAAACTGCAGTAAAAATAAACAGGATGTGCTCAGTCAAGTGTACCAAAGGACAAATTACAATGAATAATAATGTACCTAACACTATGAAACAGAAGATAGCCATGGATGTTAAGTTCTCTGCTTGAGAGGGTTTTAATTTCTAATACAGTTTCATTTTTAGAAAAATCATACTAGGTGGCATTGTCATGAGAAAGCAGCTCTAGAAAAAAGAGCCTACAGTGGTGAGCCAGGACGACATAATGTCCAGCTGTAGCTTTTGTTCTGAGTTTTGTATGACCTTGACTTGTCTTCCAGATGCTCAGCATCTCTTAATCAAATACTGAATTCCAAGAGCCCTCTGTGTTAGTTTTTAAATACCTTAAGAGAAATATTTCTGCAGTTACTCCTAAGATAAATCTGAAACACCTTTCAAAGACTCCAAACCTGCTGCTGGCTGTTTGCTGTAGGTTGCACAGAGATCAGCAACGCTGTAACCATGTGTGCAGGGGGGTTCCTTGCTGCTCACCTCCTGCTGCCATGCCGCCTGCCAGCCGGTACAGGTGCTTTTCCTCCAGTGCTCCCTGTTCCCCCAGGATGGACATCTTCCTCATGTGCTCCCGGGGAGTCATGCTGCAGGGAGACAGCAACAGCTCTGCTGATGTAAAGAACTGAAGCAGCAGCACCAAAGAGAGGAATAAGACATTCAGCAATGAGAAACAGAGCAGGTCATGCAGGTTGTTTCTCAGCTAAGCAGGCGGTCCTGCCAGTCACAGCTGGACCCTTCAGTGCTCGTGGGTTTTAGTGTTTTCCATATAGAAACTTCCAATTTTCAGGACAATGCAGATGTTGCCCTTGCTTACACTGAGTTGTTCAGTGCCCTTGGATCCTACAATGCAAAGAAAATCAGGATGTTGGAAAATAGCACCTGCTCAAAAGGAGGTAGTTAAGCCTAAGCCTTTGCCTTCAGCCCCTGATGTGTCACAGCAGCTCTGAGAGCAGTGATGTGCTCATACTTAGGAAGGCAGGTATCTTTGGTTTAAATTCAGAATTGTAGTCGTTTGGAGCCCTCTCTACTGTAAACTAAGTGAAGCAGATGAAAAGAAATGGTAGAAATTATCTGTTCCAAATGACATCAGCCCCTTAAGGCTGCCAAATTGAAGTAAAAAAGGTAAAAGAACATATTTTGTAGGGATGAAAACAGTGATAAAACCAGTAAGACTCAGATTAATTATAAACTAATATATATAATTAACATATACCATTTTTATATATATATATATATATATATAAAATTAATAATTATAAAGGAAGCAAGTCCTGGTAGCCAGAGCCTGGATGTTAAAAAGCTATCCTGTATGGAATGCTTAAAGTTGAGGAGTTGGCAGAGGGAGCAGGCTGGCTCCAAAGGCAGCAGCAGGAGCATCTGTACATTTATCTCACACTAGACTTGCACAGCAATAGATTAGATTTTACTTTTTTTTTTTTTAAGTAAGGAGGGGAATTTCCATCCCCATTTAGCTCTGATGAAATGGATTCTTTCTGTCTTCTGAAAGAAGGAAAATGTAATGCTGAAGTGTTCTCATCCTGTGGATAGAAAGTTACAGCTCCAGGAGTTCAACCGGCATTTGGTAGCGGTAACAGTGAGGGAAATGCAAAGACAGGAGCACTGTTCATTATTCAAAAATGAGATAAAAGCCAAATCCTGTGTTTCATTACCCAAGCCATTTATAAATTAGATTTATCATTATAACTTCTTTTATTGCCTTTGACCTATTGATGAGTTTAAAATAATTTAAGTGATAGATATCAATCTAATTCACGTGCCTCAAGAATTTACCATTTCTTTGGTATGGTGAATATACTTAGTCTCAAAATGAGTTTTCCAGAAGGTAAACAAGTGAGTAATTTCAGCCATTTACACTGGAAGTAGAGGCTGAACTTGGACCATGCCACTGGTATTCCCTCAAAATTAAAAGTGCTTTACATTTGTAAGTGTAGATGTTGGATTCTGTGTTGGCCAAGATGCAGGTCTTCCTGGCAGCAAACAAGTCTGTCAAATCCCAGCACCATGGCCTTTGTTCTTGACAAGTGTATCTGAACATGTGCTGCTGGACATGTTTCCATTTGCCTTTTTTTTTTTTTGAATACTTTAGACTTAAAGCGATTTAGGATGCTGGGTGCCTCATGAAGAGCATTTGAGCTGCCAAAGTGCTTCTGAGCTGCTAAAGCATTTTAAAGCTCAGTACTAAAGCGATTTAGTGCTGGACTAAACTTTTCAGCAGCTCAAAAAATAGGTGGTAACTGGGATGATGGTATCTGCCATACCATATTGTTCAGTGAGCCATTTAGGTGTTTTCCTTTCTTGCATAAAGACTCTGAACAGAATACTCTGCAAAACAAACTGAAATTTTAAACTTCACACTGCCCTTCCTACAGCCTGGCCTTTGGCCTTTGTCTGGTGCACCTGGCTAGAGAAACCTGGTCTACCTGAAGATGTCAGTACTTATTGCAGGGACATTGGACCAGATGGACTTAAAAGTCCCTTCCGCCCCAAACTGTTCCGTGATTCTGTGACATGAAGGTGCAAAGAAACTATCAGAGGTTCAGATAGACATAGTGGAAAAAAGACCCAGGAAGTTTTAACCTTTTTATTCTAGTAAATCAGGGAAAACATAAAATTAAAAGCGAGTTTTAATACTGACAAATTTTTGTCTGTCAGATGACTAACAAGTTGTACCACTTTTTCTTTTTAGGAACTGCTAGAATGTGTCAGTCTCTTGTTTAAATCATGGTTGTGAATGTGCTTTTCCTCTGGAGAAATGTCCCTGTGCGGGAAAAAGACACAAGTAAAAGACACTTTCTTCATCAGGCCTTCCTAGAACTTCTACATTTCCCCCTAAAATCACTCTGGTGGCTAAAATTATATGATGCAACTTCAAATTGTAGAATCGTGGAAAACCTAGTGGGAAAAGAGCCATCTGTTCTGGCCCAAATCCCTCGTGTGGGATCCCATATACCCTGCCTGTTCTGACAGGCATCTATCCTAAAGCAAGCAGCAGTAGTGGTTAGAAACCAGTAGCACCAGTATCGCTGTGGTGTTCTCTGTAGTCTGTGCAATTCCCAAAATAAGTCTGGATTTTGTGTTGGATGTGAAGGGTGATACAGTGGCTGTTGACAGGCAGTCTCACACTGCCTCCTTTCAGAGACGAAGCAGAAATTATGTAAGAACTTTCTTTAAAACTTCCTTTTAAATATGAGGTTTTCTTTTAAATGTTGGTATTTTCCCTGAATGTAGGGTACTGATTACAGCAGCATCCACAGTAAGTGATCCATATTTACTGGTAATTATTATCCACCAGATGACTAAGATCCACAGTCCACCATTTCAGACAACGTGCATCAGATAAACAACTTATCCTTGCAAAGGTGGATAATGTGGTCTGTTGGTTTGAAGAGAAAGATACAGTATGGAAAAGCTATGGTATTGGAAAAAAAATTGGAATAATATGATTTAAACAGTCTTTGTTATCTTCTTCCACTAAAGCTGTAGCTTACTGCTTCAACTGACCCAGTTTTTGAATCATCATGAGCCAAAAGGAGGGTTTGATTCCTTAATGAGGTTTTCACTGGAGTTGCTTCATGAAATCCTTCTGTTTTTTTCATTGGTGTGCCAATCAATCCTATCTAACTTATCTTGGATTTCTTCTCATATATGTAAAAATAACTCTGGTATTTGTGATATAAAGTTGAGATGTTTTTTCCACCAGAATTCTAATCTCTTTCTCCAAGTTGAATGGCAAAATATCAGTATGGTTCAAACTTAATTTAAAGGACATGTTTTGTATGTATGTGTTATCTGTATTAAATTACTTCTTTATTTCCCTGAATTTCCTGTTAGTGAAGTATTGAAATGATCAGGTGGGATAAATAGCTTAATAACCTAATATAAAGATTTGTATGTAACTCTGTGTCAGGAGGAGGTACTGAACCTGACTAATCCATGTTATTCCATTTGGAAAAACACCTTTTTCAGTTACTTAGCTGGGAGTCTGACCTGCAGGTCAAATTTAGGGTAGTTTAGGTTCATACTGTTTTCACAAGAACTCACATATTAGAAACCACACCAGCAGAGGAGGATCTGTGAGGGAACAGAGAAAGTACACTTCTGATACATTTATTAGCTGGGATTTGAGAGCAGCACAAAATCTGGAATCAGGGTTCATATAAATTCATACACACCAGCTGTCCAGCGTTAGATTCATATATGGCTCTGCTCTGATCCTATTGCACAAATCCTGGCTGTACAGCACATTACAGGGATGAAGACAAGTTAATCTCTACCTTTAGAGTCTTACCCTTAGCAAACCCTTCTTGGCAGCAGGCAGAAGCACTCACCCAGGACTAATTCTGTCTCAGTTTATTAGATGAGAAGTGGCAAGACACGAACTTCATGAACCAGAAGCATTTGCAAATCTAATCATGCAACAGTTTCAGAATGTCTATAGCAGTCTAGGTGTTGATGTTGTCAATTGCATTGGCAAAATACACTTTAGTCTTATATATAATATAGATTTGTTGGAAGATTTGGGTTTTTAGTTAAATGCATTGAGATTTCATTACCTAGTACTGCTTTTATTTTCATCGAACACATGGAATTAGCGTTTTTTCAAAGTCAATGTTTAGTGTACTTCAGCTGTGGCTCCACAGACTGTTTGGAAGAAGCTGAGTATTGTTTAAAATGTTCGGGTAAATTTGTGTCAGCTAAATCAGTCAAACATATAATATGAACATGTATTCATGCTTATGAGTGAAATATGAATGAAGACATACATAATCTCATTTGCATTTCCATTGGCTTCCCTTTTAGAAAAAGTTCACCTGATCACTTGAGAAATCAGGTGCTGTTTTAAAAAATAGATAAATATTCTAATATTATTAACAGTGCTAATGTTATTGATTGTAGGGTCAAGGTTTCTTGCTCTAAGTCTATGCTAAGAGTCATAAAACTAGAGATTGTAATTGTTCTGCAATCCACAGTCAGCAAAATAAATAATTTTTGGAAAGGAAAAAAGCAATTATGCTAGCATTATGTCATACAGGAGTATGAAATATATCTTCTTAATTGGAGTAAGGTGCCATTGGAGAGGCCGTGGGGCTAAATTCTAATCCTAGATACGTGGGCACAGACTGCTCAGAGACTGAGATTAGAGTGTAATCCTAAAACTGGATTGAGAACGATACATTCCCTAAAGAAAGGCAAATAACTATATTTATACTGTGTGTGTCAGCCAGCAGAGTTTGTGTTGCATGCCTTCACACTGACTCGGAGACACGGATGTTTCACCGTTCTTGAGCCAGCTGATTGGTAAAATTGTGAGCAGCAAGTCACTCTGGTTATTAAACACACTGTTCTCAGCAAGTAGTCGAGGCTTAGTGTTGGCAAACTCAATCCTTCAGGAACTAAGCTGGGTTCATAACAGAAGCTGATCTTGTTCCCCTTGGAATGGCTGCGGGCAAGGAGCGACTTATTCCTGTGTGCCACTAAGGCAGCACTCAGCCTGAGGCACGGGCTAAACCCACAGGTGGAGATGCTTTGTGCTGGGCACAAACACTCAGCGAGGGCCTGCAAAGCCTATGAGGTGAGAGAGACAGATGGTGGAGGAAAAGGAGCTGAATTCCTGCTGTTTGATGTGGCTTTGGAGGCACAGAGATCCAGGACAGTCAGCAGCTGAGGTGGGGACTGCGCTGAGTGAGCGCTTCTCCCTCTCAGCTCGGCGCTGTGACCACGGGACTGGTCTCTGCACAGCCAAAGGGCTGAGATTTATTTGTGTTTGTGGCAGCACCCAAAGGCTCCTCTGGGATCACTCTGAGGGCTTTAACAACTGCTGTTAAAAACGAAGTACAATAACTAAGCAAGAACTAATGAAAATAGTGGAGAAAGTGTGTGCATGCACACATGGAACACTGTACACCCATCCTGGGTCCTGGCAAACTGGCACAGGAAGAAGATGTTTACAAGGGATGGGTCTTTCTATTACATCAGTTATATACACAGAGATAAAAGCATGATGTCATTTGTTTTCCTTGTGGATTTATTTCATAATTAGGGATGACACTTGAAACATTATCCTCTTTCTTTGACTCTTTCAGAAGCCTAGAGATTGCAAAATATGGCAAAAGAAGTTTCAGTTAAAAGGAAATTAAACTCTATATTTTTTACTTTTTGGCAATTATTACTTTTAAAGCATTAGAAAGAAATGTGTTGCTTTTTTATTTTATTTTTGAATGCTGGAAATGGAAACCTTGGGACAGAAGGCTTTCTTATCATTGGAGGGCCAGACTACTACTTCCAGATGGAATGCAGTTGAATTTTAGTGGGATTTGTATCTTGCTTTTACATGAAATATTAATGCAAATGACAACTCTTCCAGTGCCAAAAGTAACCAGGTAGTGGTAAGAGGAACGAATTTAAGGTAGGCTATTTAGAACTATTTTAATTTGGCAACTCTCTAACTTAACTAGCTAACTAAGAGTTTGAATCTAGAAAATTTGTACTGAATCCTCAGTACCTGCGCTTTTCAGTTAGGATACTAAATACTGGAGCAGTATCCTCGGATTTTCCAAAATCCTGCATTTGATGAGTCTTCCACCACTAAGGTAAATCAAGTGATGTGGGTTTCCATCATTAATCGTTTCAGGTCAGGTTTCTTTATTACAAAGCAAAACAAGCACATACACATCTTAAAAAATATTTTCAGGTCTGTTAAAAATATATATATATGTCACAGATGTCAGATAGTAAACCCACTATTATTATCCAAATTCATGGATGAAGTCACAGGTTTTAATACAAACATTTTCTTCTTGTGAGATTAACATGTGAAATTGCACACCTGACCCTGTGAACAGGCTCAGAAATCAGCATGTCAAGCAGACTGAACATTTTCAGCTCCAGTTTGAAGGATCAGACCATGAGAGAATTACTTGAGTTCGGACTGCCTCCCTCTCTTTCTCTTTCCATATTCTGGTGCACTGTGGTGGTCTGGAAATTCACATGTTCTCTAACTAAGGAACTTGAATTTTTCACTCCAAAGACAGTGTAATAATGCCCAAACCTTTCTCAGTCTACAGCTAATTCTGCCCACATATTCAGATAATAACAAAATGTAAGGAACCCTCATTACATTATGATATTTTAAAAAAAATTATCCCACTGTGTACATTGGTGTCCCACAAAGCTGCCAGCACTGGGGTTTGATATGGCTACACACATATAGCCAACATTTTCACTGAGTAAATCTAATGTAGGTACATCAGACTAAAGCAGCCAAATATATCTGTGTGATGATGGCCTTGATTAATTCTGATTGCACGCTGATTTGGAAAATCCACTGCACCAGGAAATAACTATAAAATATTGAGATTTTTCTGTTGTACTTTAAAAGATAAATTAGCACAAAGATTAAGATATATATGTTAACAACCACTTAGCTCTTAAGAATATTTTGTTATGGATAGACAAGACAGGGAAATGTTTGTGCATATGCAATAAGCAATGCAATCTGAATCCAAAGTCTTCTAGAAAAATACTGAGTATGCAATGACAAGCCTTCCCGAAGTAAAACTCTCCACTTGTGAAACAGATCTTTAAATATTTCTAAAATGATCAAGTTATGTCATAAGAAATACAGTATTTGCACCTGAATATGCAGAATTATTTACCCACGAGAATACCTATAGCAGATTGCTGAGAAATCAGAATAGAGTTAATCACATACTTTACTTTTTCTATATCACCCTGCCTGTGCCTAACTTTACTCTGTGCAGTCAAGTGCTGCTCTTAAATAAAGTCACCACAAATGAGTTTGCTTTGATCTGTTCCATTTCTGCTGTGAGACAAGTCTTTCCTATTTAATCTGAAAAAGCACACACCTTTTGGTATTACTTAACAGGTGTTGCATCACCGTTTACATTTAAAACCCAGCACTTTTTATTTCATATATACTTACATCTATCGTGTAGACCTTAGTTTTGGGTACAATGAAGCCACCATGAACATCCAAGAGTGTGTCCCTTCTCTATGAGTCTTCCTTCCAGGCTGCCTCAGTAATGTATTTGGCAGCTTTTAAAACACATCAAGATTAACATGTCAAAAACTGCCTTAACTAACGCTGACTTTACTTTAAATACAAACTGAACTTGTCTTGATTAGCTCTCATCCCTGTTCCTAAGCCCTCCCCACTCTGACATCACAAGCTCTTCTCCAATACCATCCCCTAACCAGGCTGTAAAAACATAATTACACGAAGAGCACTACACTGAGCTGATAAACCTATTTCACATTTAACCTGCTAAGCCGTTGTTAGCTTTTAAGATGCTTGATGCATTCACTTAAAATCTTCCTGTTCCAACAAGAAATACAAGAGGAGGTTTGGAATTGCGTGGCTCTCCTCTGTCGTGTTACCTATTTATACTGATATTTAGAAAGGGTGCACTTCTGACTTGGCAAGGAGTTACCCCAGAAGTGTGATATCCCAGAGCTGTGTATCCGATGGGATTGGGGGGAGCTGCAAGGTGGAAATCCTGTTAAGCATATTGTGAGGCTAACACAGGGATCAGTTGGTTATACTGCTCAAGCCGGCAATTTACTCTTTAATTCTCACTGGCCTTGAGTTGGCTCTCAGAACCAATGCCTAGAAATGGCAAGTTTGGAAATGTTAGGGAGCGCTTAATTTCTTCCAATATCTGTGTCAGCTGATGGGATGGCAGGCTTGATGTTTGTTAATCCTTAATCACCTGCCTAAAATTTATCAGGTGCTCGCTGCGACAACGAAAAATTGCCCCTTGTTCTCATTCAAACACTAACACAGTGCCTAAACCTGGGGCAAATGGGCTCATTCCTGTTGAAAATCACTCTCAGAGAAGTGTTATCATTAGCAAAGGGGAGTAATTCTGCTCTACTTCTGCACAACCTCACAAAAACCAAATTCTTTTTTATAACACAAAATACATAGTTTTTAATGTGGGCTTATTTTAATTTTTTTAAGTGATTGTGAATCTAAATATTTTTGTTGTAAATCCCATCATGGCTGTTTTGTTACTGCCTGGACCTTCTTTATACAGAAGAAAACCACACCTAGAAATATTGCTTTAAAAATCCACTACTGGGTTTTAAAAATAATTTTAGGTCTTCCTTAAAAAAAATTAAATTATTGGAGACCAGTTAAAATAAACTGGGAATAATTTTCATGTAGTTGTCCAAATCTTTGCATGTGCAGGCAGACAAGGTAGCAAAGGAGCATTCTAGGCTTAAATATAATTTTCACCTTGTGTTCAGTCCACTCAATCTGTAGCTGCCTACAGAAGCCTGTGACTTGAAATGTAATGAGTAGATACAGTCTTGAAAAAAGTTCTTTTAGTGGGATTTTTTCAACATTGTCTGGGTGAGGCTGCAGCAAATGCTGTGTAAGATGTGGGGTGGCCCAAATAAATAAAAGTAAAATCTCGCATCAGCATCCATTTTTCGTCAGATGTTTTAGCCCGTGTGAATCATGTTTCAGGAAACCCACAAAAAAGTTCATTACCAGAAAAAACTACCTCCTGAGGTAGAAACAAACCCAGCAATAGAATAAGGTTATATATTTATTTTTTCCTGTTTTACCTAATGAGGAGAGAGAGACGTTGCTTTGTAAGATCTCTGGCACGTAGCCCCTGGTTTCTGGCACAGAAACAGGATTGCTGTGTGCTGTGGTGAACTGTGACAAACACAGTTCATAAAGATGCTTCAGTGGTCCCTCTGCAGAGAAGAGCAAATTGTTCTTGACTGGATGTTGCAGGCATCAGGCTGGAGTGCATTTCTGTATCACACAGTGGTCGTGTGTCCCTCAGCATTCCTGTTCCTAGTGGCTGTCTCCACCTTAGGAAAAATGGCAAAGCACCAAAGGGAGAGAGAGGCATGTAGGAAATTAGTTATGAACTGAACAAATTGATGAAGAGTTTTGGGCAGTTTGGGTACTATTCTAAAGCTGAATTAAGAACAAGGAGATTCTCTCAATTAATTTCCAAAGAAATGTCAACTGCTTCCCATCTTTCCCAATTCCTGAAGTACCAGGATGGGTTGTCAGTGTGCAATCAGCTCCATGCACTGAGGTAGATACAGTCTTACCGTTGTCACTACACATTTTATCAGCACTGATTTGGGCCAGAACTTTCTTTGTTCCCTTTTGACAAAATCAATGGCAGACATAGCTCAGTTGGCGGGATTTATGGTCTTCAAAAATGGAAGCTAAAAATTGTATTAGACAATTTTATTACCAGTTCAAGATTTATTTTGGTTACCAAAATGCAGTGCTGGAATGGATTTGTAGAAGTAGAGAACCTGCTAAACTCGAGCCTAAGCAGGTTTTAATCCATTCTTTCTAAACACTGTCTGTCTTAAGTGAGGAATCTGTGAAAGAGTGATAATCCCTGTTTCTTCTTATCAAGTTTACTGGAGCGAGATAAAAATCTACTTATCTCCACTTTAATGGAGACATATAATGAAATGAACTGAACTGATAGAGAACTTGATAAATGGCTTATTTATTACAGTCAGCCTGTCTTTTTCCAACATGAAAGCTGTGTTCAGACATATCAGATTCTTTAGCTAAACCTCACTTCCTTCCACGTTTCCCCCAGAAAGGTCTAATCTAGAAGAACACAGTTGCCAAAAGCAAAGTAAAGAGGGAGTGGTCTGATGGATGGGTTAGGAAGTCTGGGACCAGTCCAAGAATGAACTTGAACAGAAGCTGTGTCCTAGGATTAGAAACAAACACCAGACTTTACAGTGACACTCTGCCTTAGAAACGGGGTCTTGGTCCACAAGAAGTTGAAAAACAACCAGAGAAGGGAACAGGCAAATCTGTGTGTCAGAGTCACTGTAATGGACTGGCTACACAGAATGTCCTTCAAGCTGGAGCACTCCTTGGGAGTTAATGTTTTTCCCAATCCCTTGGTTGCAGTGTAGATGGTTTTGCTCCTTCCTGAGCTGCAGGACACTGAAAAGTGCCCACCTTTGGTGTTCTCCTGTGCTCAGTTCACACTGACAAGGTCAGCAGATACTGCAAAGGGAACAGGTTGCAACACAATTGGTTGTTCAGTGGAAAAGCATTAAATTTACTGCAGTTCTTGAGAGAATTTGGAGAGACTATGTGGGTTACACAGCTCTCTCATTCCCAGTGAAAATCTGGGAATTATCTGGGGAGAACAGAACTGGAGCCAAACTTTGGGCAAAACTGAAGCTACTTAATTTTGCTTAGTGTGGCTGATCTCAATTCCGAAAGCCAATGAGTGAATCTCAGGGATGAAATATGGCTAACCCTTGAAAATTCCTTTGAATTCCTTTCAAAATTCAATTGACCAAACATTGTTTGTGGAAAGAATACTGGGTTTTGTATGACCATGGATCAAAATGGTTTAGAAGGTCTGGATTTAAAACTATGCAAGTTGAATTTTCAAAGACCTGAATTTTTGTTTGGCTAACATGGTGTAAAACAAGACTGACAGGTTTTGGTCAAAACTTTCATACTAGCCATTTGCTGAAGGAGCAAATGTATTGGTAAAATTAAATTTTAACGGAAGCTGCACTGTGCCATGTTCCTGTCATTTATGGAATTTCTAGACATAGCTTTTAAATTGGAGTAATAATTAGTGAAGCAAACGACAACACACAGAGTACCTTTAATGAAAGCATTTTAGGGCAGATATGTTTTCATATTTGCTTGTTCAGTGATTTTTTTCATTATCTTTTGTATGGATTTATGGTATTTTTGGATGTGGAAAGGCAAGTTATGACAGCATTGGTATCACAGTTAAAAAGAAGTGTGTTGAATAAATACTCTTTTTTGAAGTAACTTTTGAAACAGCAGCTAGAATACAGGGATTGGATGCTGTCATTTCAGATGACCCTAAAAATGCTTAATAACCAGCTCCTCTATCTGCATAAACTTGCTCTCTCTGGCAGCACACATTCAGGTTGAGGTTCCACAGAATGCCATGGGGAGTTTTGCTGTCCAGCCCCATTGTACCAGATGGTACCGTATGGAGGTAACACTGATCCTGGGACTCTGTTGATTTGTAATTAGGTTTCTAGTAATTAATATAGTTTGCAGGCCTTGCATGAACTCTGCAGATTGCCCATTCATGTAAATGATTAACTGAAAGGGGATTAATCCTGGCAGAAGTTCAACCAAAAAGAATTTTCCAGACTGAAAATCTTCTCTATCAGTCTAGTATATTGTAATAGAGACTGAAAGTTAACTTTGCATTTGTGTAGCTGCATTTAAAAAAGAGTAATTTTATATCTGAGTGTTAAAAGTATCTGCACTGTGTGTATGAATATACATTTGCTGCAATAGATCTATAAGTCTTGCTTTTTATGGAATTCAAAATGCATATTCAAAATGACTTCGTTGGAAAAATCTACTTATTGTCACTACTATTTAATAGTATGTAATGTAAATTCTAGCTTTGAAAAAAAGAATATGATTTGGAATTCTTCAGTTCGTGATTAGCTGCTCATGCTGGAATATGCAAAGTTTGGAATTCTTACAGCTATAATAAATCAGTGACAACAGGAGTGTCACACAGCTTGGCACACAACCAGTTCATCCAGCACATGCTCTTGCAAGACTGTCACAGAATCCCAGAATGGTTTGGGTTCAAAGGGACTTTAAAGCTCATCCAGTTCCAACCCCTTGCCATGGGCAGGGACATCTTCCACTATCCCAGGTTGCTCCAAGCCCTGTCCAACCTGGCCTTCAACCTGGCCTTGTCCTGCCAAGTGTGCAGCCCCTTCAGGTCAGGCAGGCATTCCTTGGGGAATGGTCCTTTCAGCCCATTGTGTGTGCAGTCTCTTCTGAAGGATTTTGTCTGGCCCTAAAGCCCGTCCCTGCTGCTCTGTGGATCACCTGGCTGTAAAGAAAGACAACATTAAATTAGTGGGTGACACAGATGTTTGGCACGAGCAACACAGCATCAGTGCCAGCTGAGGGATTCCCAGCTGTGTGGGCAAGGCTGAATTCTCCTGCCTCAGTTCTGAGGGGTCAAAGTCAGAGGATGAGTAGGAGGGACAGAGCAGGAGAGAGAGGATGGAGAGAGCTGTGGAGAGCATGGTTTGATGCACGTGCCTGGGAAAGATGAGGGCAGCAAACCTGGTCTTGGATCAGGCCACTCTTCCCTTCCCCTCCCTTGGTAGCAGCTCCTGGCACGTGTGTTCTGAGTCAGCTCAGCCCAAGAGTGTGACACCTGGAACTGGCAAAGTCCACCATGGGGCAGTGAACATTTTTCCAGCCCCATGCAACTGTCCCCAGCAAATTGGCCCAAGCAAGAGAATCCTGCAGAGGCAAAACTGGGGAAGGGAACAGCCAGGGAAGCAAATAAGGGTCACAGAGTTACTGAGTGCTGCAGGACTCAGATTATCAAAAATCCCTAGCAGATAAATATCCCAAATCATTACATTCTGTATAAATATTGGGCTGAGTGCCTCCTTGATATAACTGTGATTGTACGACAGCAAGGATGGGTTTAGTCCAGAGTGTTTAGACTCTGTATTATTTTAACCAGATGCTTGAGGGTTTGTTTTCCTTTAGTGGATAATAATGGCCATCCAAAACAGAGTTGCTGATTTGCTTGGGTTTCATTGAAAGAGACACTACTAAAGGGAGAGGAAATCCCCAAAATGATACTCAGTGATTAAGCACATAGAATATAGGATTTCAGTGTTTGCAAATCCTTTTTTTCAAATGAACTTGTGGCACTAATCCTCTAATGGCATTATTTCTTTGGAATATATGCCGGATTAAGGAGTCACAATGAGGCAAAGTACAAAAATCCACATTAATCTCTCCCCGATGGATGCTGTGTGGGATGCAACTTAAACTATTTTGTTCCAAAATTGGTTCTGTTCCTAACCTTGCCCCAGGTCTAGACAGAGGGAAGAGTAGATATAAACAAGTGTGACACTGAGCGCTCGGCAGATGGTCACAAGCCATTTAACTGGATAGAAAGGGGAAGGCGTCTATTATTTTTAAACTCCAAAAGCTAAGCCTGCCCTGTGCTGTCCATGAGGTGCTGCAGGAAGCAGACACAGGGCTCTGCCAGGCAGGAGCAGGACACCTGCTCAGAAGTGTGGCAGGGAGGAGATGGACAGAGCAGCTAACGGGGCACGGCTGGGCCTGGCTGTCGTGATATATCACATTTTCACAGCACAGCCTGGGCCTATTGCACAGTGCTGCTCGTGTTTTCAGCCACCTCACTCTCGTTATCCTACTTTTTTAAAGGGATAACCCTGTTGTCCCCTCTTCCATCATGGCTGGTGTGAAAAAAGATTAAGATTTGCTCTTCAGGAAGAGGAGACCAGGTCACTGTTGAACTGCATTTCCCTTCTCACTGGATTGCAGGGATGCTGTCATGGTGCCCTGGGGTATTGGCACTGTCATTCAACAGCCTCAAGTGGTGAAAGAACTTCTGAATTGGCAGCACATCACCTGAAGTACTGATGTCAGAGCATGTGAGTTAGCCCAGCCTCACCACTGTAATTAATGCTTAACATGCTTAAGGATTTCCCCAGTTTCACAGGACAGAGATTATAAAATATTCCCATTCCATGTTCTCATTGGACTGCAGTGGGCATTGAAAAGTCTTGGGCCAGGAGAGCCTGGGACATGTTCACAAACATGGGTTGCTTTGTCTCTGTTTCATTCCTGGTCCCTCTATTGTTAAGCACAAGTAAAGAACTGTCAAATTTAGTTATTTACCAACAGAAATGCTGGGATTTTCCATGATCTGCATAGCTGAGATGCCTGGACACACGAATTAGCACAAATTCCTGATGTGGATACAGGTCTATAGTGAGATGCTAATTTCAGAAACTGGGACAGGACAACCACTCCGGGTGTCAGAAAACCCTAAAAGCCAACTTGGAGACCCTTTCTGTTTGGGAATAGAAGCGTGCCCTCCTTTCCTACAGAGAAAGATAGCTGATCACCATGTTTTTGTGCATTTCTACCTGCTGTAAATGTTTCCTAGCGTGGTACTTCTCATGGGCAAGAGGATTTTCCTGATGTTCACTTCAAGTTTTTCTTCTCCTTGTCTTACCCTGTTGACTCCTTGCAGCACTCTGTGCCTTACTCCACCCTGTCTGAATAATTTGTCTGTTTTCACACTGAGTCAAGCCTGTCCTCAGGCTGGTGTCTGCTCAGCTGCTTGCAAAGGAATTGTTGGTTTTGTTTACCAGCTTTATCATTCCCCACCAAGGTCACTCCAGTTTGCATATGTCTTTAGTATATACATATCTGTGGATGGTCCCTTGTATTTAAGGAAGTATAAATTATATTGCACCAGGTGCAGACACAAGTGAGCAGGAAATGATAAGGGAAATGGAGAGTTTGCCACATGAGGGGACACGAGAACGGTTTGACTGGTTTAGAAGACCTCATAGACTGAAAAAGATTATCAAGGCTAAAGAGATTCAGCATAAATAGCCACGAGTATGGTTAAGACAGAAATTGTGATGTTCATCATTGTGGAAATCAGACTTTAGGGTAGACAGACAGACAAAAATAAGGTGTGCTGAAGTTTGAGGTATATATAAGGTGTGTCCAGTGATTGCATTGTAATGTTGTATCATGGTGCTGCCCAGAAGATGATTGTGACCTTTCCTCTCGCGTCTCCTGTTGCCCTAAAATAATCAGCAGTGTCCTACTCCTCGGAATCCCTTTTTCTTACTGAGCTGTGCAACATCCAGCTGACAGCAGGGCTCTGCTCATCCTCCAGCGCTATTGCTGACCACTATGGACAAAAGGGGTGGGAAAACAAAGAGCTTTTCTTCAGGTAGTCTTGTAATCTGATCTCGACGGTGACTTTCTCTCTCCTAACAACAGCTGTAGGGGATGTAGGGGACATGCAGTGGTTTGCGAGCAGTTGCGAAGATTTTGCTGCCACTTCCTGATTTCTGCCTTGAGAACGATCTGAACTGGGAGATGATCGAAGCATTTAAATGGACTTCTCAGCCCCAGGAAAGGCAGACGTTGGGACAGAGTACAGAGGAATAGAGGCATCAGGAAAGAGCCCACAAACCACTTGTTCAGAGCTGCTGCCATCAAACCGATGAAGACAGAAACTTGTGAGAGGAAACTACAGGGAAAGTTCCTATTAAGGAAAGGAGGGAGATTTTGTTTGCATGTCACGGCTCACCGCAAGCCCTGAAAGTGCTGTAAAAACTGAAAAGTGTGAAAGAGATCCTCAGGTGTACCCATGGAAGAGACAGGTATGTTCTTTGTTTAAAATAATACATCTCTACAGCAGGAAATCACAGCCAGGGAAAGCAGGATTGCTCTACAGCTCAGTAACTGTGCATGCACATCAAGGTACATTGGTTTGTATCATTTTTGTATTTCTAAGGAATACAGCTCTGACAACACATTAAGAGCCAGACTTTAAACACTGCCTCTGCTTTTTGTAATTTTAAGTGCTCTGCTCTTGAACACTTGTATCATGGCTATGATATATGGTTGGATGGAGGCAGCGGTGGCAAATTCTCAGTGCATCTGCCATTATGAAAAAAGGTAGGCAAGAGTAAACGTTCCTGAATCTAATTCTGTCTGCTAATCCCCTGAAAGATGACCAGAACTGCCAGGATGGGCACGAAGAGGACATCCCAAAGAGTTCCCCATTCGACTTTGTTATAAAACAGTTCCAAGGAAAGAAGTGTGCTCCTGAAAAAAAGAGAGAGCAGCCTTCAGCCATCAAGCAATTCTTCAAGGGCTTTGACTTTGGGAAATCTGAAGGCAAGGACAGAAGGGAAAATGAAGAAACAGAAATAAACAATGCTGGAGCTGATGATCAGAGTGAAAAGCAAGATCTCTCTGTAGAAGGTAATGCTGGTACAATAATGAAATACATGTGTATGTGTAAATGTTTTAATTTCATAGAAAATCAGCTGTTTTCTTGCTAGCCAAAATCCTATATTTGCTGCCTACACTTTATCTTCTAGCCAGGATTTACTTCTGATTGGAACAATATCAAGGATGTACCCTCTGATTTGATAGGTGCCAAGCAAGGAGTTAGATCCACGTTGCTGAGGGAGGATAAAGCTTTTGAGTGACTTCTCTCTTGGTCTGCAATGCGAGAGTCAGTGCTCAAGTCAGCTCATTAGTTGCAGAGTTTATTTGGTTTCAGAGCCAAGCTTTGAGCAGTAGCTTGGCTTGTTGTATTTAAGATGGGTCTCTGTCCTGCTGTCCTGCTAAAGCAGCCTGAAGACAACAGGAGCAGATGTTTCCTGTCAATTGGCACTGAGCAGGGGGAGGGGAAGGGAATGGGAATCCCTCATGTATGTTATTTTGCACACACAAGAATACTCTTTACATCCACTCCAGAGGAAATGGAACTATTTTTCAAAAGGAGCTGGAAGGTGAAGCTTGGAACACCATCCTTTTTCCTGAGAGGTCTGTGTCAGTTTGGGGAAACGTGAGAGTGCAGCTACTGCGAGTGGGATTGCTATTTTCTGTAATTTTTTACTTTGCAAAGCCCAGAAAAGCAGGAACTGCCTTACACAGATGTTGTATGAAAATGCAGCAGGAACTTTGTACTGATTTGATCTATAGTGATCTTATCAGTCAGGTTGTTGGTCCACATTGATGAAAAATAGAGCCTGGTTTACTGACAGATTTAATTCATTTCTTAGAGTCTTCACCTAGCAGCTTCAGGCAGGTTTTACACCTTGTGTTTATTAGCAGAGGTAACCAGGGCCCTATTTCCTTGTTGCTCAGATGGACTTTCACATCTCACTTCTGAAGTGGAGTCACCATCTGGTGAGCAGAGATTTAACCAGTTCATGGAGAAACTGGGAAAGAAACCCAACAGCAAGAATCTGGATCTAAATAATTGTGCACTAAGTGCAGCAGATATAACAGAGCTGGGTAAGTGCACATTTTATTCAACTAATCACTTCATCAATTTCTTTAATTTTTATTTGCCTGTTCTATTATTCCCTCTCCCCTTTTCCCTTCCCTTTCTTTTATACAGGCCATATAGACATTTCATCTAATCATCTAATAATTTCATCTAAGAAATATTAATTAATAAATTATATAAATTGTGTTATATATATAAATATAAAAATCATCCAGGTCTGTGAAGGAGATGAATGTCCTTACACTCAAGATACAGATAAGAAAAGTGAGGTACAAATTGTCATGGCTTTATAATTCTGTATTGGTTGTAGAAAACATCTCAGTATTAAGATGTATTGATACCCAGGGAGTGCAGTAACATGCAAACAGAATATGCTTTCCCTTTTCTTTCCTTACAGCTTCTTTACTACCGTTTCTGCCAGAGCTGGAAGAGCTCAGCCTGTCCTGGAATGGTTGTGTTGGAGGGACTTTGAGAGCTCTCACTGTCCATCTTCATCATGTGAACCTGTTAAAAGTCCTCCGACTTAACAACTGCAGGCTGACAGCTGAGGATGTCATCTCCTTAGGTACAGGATTTCATTTACATTTACTTCCAGACAGCTTGGGGCTAATGTAATCCATCTCATCTCTTCCTACATCCTACTCCTGCTGCTTCCACACTGGGCAAAGTAAACTCCTGCTGTGAAACAGTAGAAACTTGGGCTTATGAGCGACCTTACACCTTTAGGCAGCTCTGCAGAGTTCATTCCTCAGGGTGTGAAGCTTTCACACAGAAGATAACAGAATTCAGTCCTATTTACAGGAACAAATGTTTTTAATTTGGATTAGTGTTTTTTTGGCTAGAAGCAGAGTCAGTCACAATAGGGTCAGCTTAGGTCTCCAAGCTGCAGGACAGGCTCATCATGAAAACCCTAATGGTCTTTTGGGGGGAGACTTAAAACCAACAGTGCTGCTTCAGAGCTTTATGACTTGGTGTTTCAAGTCTGGAAGAAACTTATTCCCCTGCTTACTTTTTTGCTTGGAGTGCCAGCACCCTGCCTTCTGCAAAGCATGAGATTTACGTGTTTTTAAGGTGGTGTTACACACTCAGGCTCTGGAGTTTACTCTGGAGTGGATCTATGGTTTGTATTTAAAAGAAGGGCAAAGCTAATCAATTAGGAATTATGAAAGTTACTGCTTATTTTGTAAGTTCTAAAATGGGTCTGAGTTATAAAGCTGGGGGCTTTTTATGTTATTCATATCCAAGCCTTTTCCACGAAAGGTTCAGAAATAAAATTACATGTATGGTGGTAGATCAATAGTGAGTCATGCTATCTCTTGGGGAGGAAATAAGCATCTCTGCAAAATCTGGTGAAAATAACTTCTCCGTTTCTGATGAGTGGGAAATCTGTATTTAATTTTCTAATATTTTTTCAAATTTATTTCATTCTTTTTCAAACCCTTCTCATATATTTGTTTTTTGTTTTGGTTTTTTTTTTTTTTCTTCTGAGTTTTATTGGTTATTTTTCCAATTGATTTATTCTGCCAGGTTCTTCAGTACTGCTTCCTTCCCAGTTCGGTTTAGCTTCTGCGGGGACAGACACAAAATTGATCACAGGACTTGAATTTCCAGTCAAAATGGGATGCCCTTGACACGTGGAATAGCAACAGTCAGCTTGCATTGATTTTGCCTGTGATTTTGAAAACAACTTGTGTATTTAGGCCAATCCTGGCTGTGTGACCTTGTCCACATCTCTCTGCTGAAATGTGGCCTCTTGTGGACTCAGCACATCCTGCTTAGAAATCAATGTCTGAAATATAACCATAATATCAACCTATTCTATGGGGTTGCTCAGAGCTTGAGGTGATAGGAAACCAGTCCTGGAGTTATATTCCTTTATTTATCTTCTGGGAGGAAAACGTGTCTGGGGTTCTATAGTCCTCATGTCAAACAGAAACAGGCTATGCTGCACTTCTCAACTGTAGAGCATTGCTCAGTATTCAACAATGAGGCAATGATTTAAAATAAATGCAAAAACAAAAATTAAGACGTGTCCTTTCCTCTCAAACCTGGATACTCACTTACAGAAAAAATAATTTTTCCATTACAAATCTTTGGTGAAAAATTAATTAGGAAAACCATACAGACATGAAAGGATATTACTATTAAAATGCATCTTTCAATTATTGGAATTTAGATCAAAAAATTGTGTATGACACTTTGAAATTGCATTTGCATATGGTCTGATTAATTGATCTTTCTTGGGAATGAGTTTATGCAAATATGCTCTGCCTCCCTCCTCTACGAAGGAAGTTAGGAAGCTGGATTTTACAGTGGGATGTTAATATTCCAAATAAGCACTAACACAGTTCACACTGGCAGGTGTGTCAAGCCTGGAAGAGGCTGATTTTTCTGAATGTAATAAAAGTTCTGTCTGCCTTGAAATAATGGGAAAGTTAGTTTGAGTCAAAACAATGCTCATCTTGGTTTCTTATGAAGTGAGTCAGAAATTCCTGTCAGAAATGAAACTTTCATGTTTCAGAAATAGTTGTGAGAGGAATTCTTTCATTCCCTCTAAAATGACCTGTGAACACAGTACACAGGATGTTGGAAATTTGCCAAATAAAACAGAGCAGAACTCTACAGGACAGTAAATTCAGACTTGTCACTTGTATTGATTTCCCTCTAGACTGGACTTTCTGGTCCCAGCATGGGCCAACAGCCTGATGAGGGTTTGGGAACCTGAATAAATTTCAGATTTGTGTGCACTGTGACAATGACTTGTGATCTATATTGCTCCTTAGACAATGTGAGATTTTATAGAACATTGCTGCAGAAGCAATAATTCATTTCTTTAACAATTTTCCTGGCAAGACATTCATTATAATGTAATTTGAGTATTAAGTAGCTAACCTTCCTCTTTAATATATTCCAAACCTGTTTTTTTGTTTGCACTGAAATTGATACATAGAATGAATCATCCTAGACTTCTCTTGCAGGGGAGGCATTTGAAATGGTTTCTCAGCTTGAAGAACTGGATTTATCATGGAACAGTAACATAGGTGGAAAACTATCACTGCTGACAAAAAAACTCCAGGAAGGATGCAAATTAAAATGTCTGAAAATTACAGACTGTAACCTGACGGCAAAGGATGGAGAATCCCTTGGTATGTGTGTCCAGCGGGCTGGACTGAGGCTGGCTTCACAAAAATGGAACTTGTTTGATGTAGATAATGGCTGTATTGAGCTCAATATTAGTGAAAAGTTAATTTATTTCAAGCTCTGCATTATAACAGTATTAATGATGTGGGGATTTAATGCACTTTCTTCCAAAGAAGAAAGTTGTTCTCTGTAATCATATGAGGGAGGGTTGAGAAGATCTAAACCACAGTCTGGCTGCCTCAGTGGTCGGGGGTTTCTGGATCCTTTGAGACCATCAGCAAAAAATGTGTTTTCACACAGAATTTCCAATACTGATTGCTTAAAATTAGGCAGCTGAATATGTAATTAGCTATGGGATTGGAAAGAAGGTCTGATGATTGGGAATTTAGGCTGAGTTGGCAACCACTGACCACTCTTCCCTTCTGTCCTCTTACCATAGCAGCTTAATCCTGTACGGTCTTTTTATCTCATTGTGTGTTTTAAAAGGTGTTTGCTCAGTGAAGAGAAGCCCCATGGCTCTCATCTCCACTGCAGGAGGAGCCCCATATGTAACACACATTCCTATATATTTTCATAAGAAAATTTTCTTTCTCTTTGTATTTCTGCTTTTTATTCTCCTGTATTTTTCTAACAGTCCTTGCATTTTTTCACTTTTATTTTTAAAAATATTTTTCACAGATTTTCTTGATTCCTATACAATCTTTATTTTACTATGTTGTTTAGGTAGAACAGGAACTTAGCAAGTCTAAACCACACTTACGGGCAAACCCTGGCCACCTCATCCTGTTTATCATGGTGATGTATTTTTCTAGAGTTCATCTGTATGTATTCCAGGCAATTACCAATTCTGTTTTTTTTTTTTTCTTCCACCAGCTGAAATTCTAAATGTGATCCCAAATCTCGAAGTATTAGATCTCTCTATCAACAAAAACATTGGCTGCAGCATGAAGGTTATTGCTCAGGAACTGAAAAATGTGCCGGGCTTGAAAGAGTTAAACTTGCACATGTGTGGATTAAAGCAAGACAGCCTCCAGGGCTTAGGTTAGACTTTATGTTCAGAAAGACTTTCATTCTGAATAAATTGTACATCTGAAAACCATTTGAGAAAGGCAATGAGGTGGGATTTCGCTGATGGTTTGGCAGCATTAATGGGCAATCATTATTTGCTGTTTGAGGATTGATAAAAGACTACAGGGCCTTTCAGCAGGAGCTGAATTTATCTGCCCTGAGCTCAAGCTTGTGAAAGTCAGTGGGGAGAGTCACCCTCCACACCATTTATCTGAGACACATCTCAGGGCTGTGGCTCCCTGGTCGTGCTTCCTCTTTCCCCAGACAGAACATAGACAAGGACACAGACAGGCCAGCTAACTTCTAACAGGCTAATCCTACTCTCCAAAGGAAACCCAAATTCACCATTGTCACTTAAAGAGTGTCCAGTGAAGCCACATGAATTGGGCTTGTTATCTGTGTCTCTCCCTAGTGGATGTGCCAAAACAACTGGCATTAATTAGCACATCCAGCAGTAATTTCTGCAAAAGGCTGAGGATTGACTGGATCTGGGGGATGAGCTGGCCTCACCTTCACCTGCTCTCCCAGGGAAGAATGGAGCTGCATGGACAGGGAGGCTTTGCTGTCTTACTGTGTGTCTGCTGTGATTATACACTGAAGCTTAGCCCAGGAGCTTTGCCTGCAATACCTTGTGCAAACTTTGACGTTGAAGTAAATAGGTGCCAAAGCCCTGACCTGGGCTGTGGTGGCAGCCAGTGACCAGCTTGTTCCCTTTTCCTTTTCAGACACTGCTTTACAGCACCTTGCAGAGCTAAGGAAATTAGACATCTCGTGTAACAGAGAGATTGGTGGTGGCTTTAAAGACTCAACAGCTCATTTGGCCAGCTTGAAAAATCTGGAAGTCCTTGATCTTCACCAGTGCAGTGTCACAGAAGAGGACATGACTGTTTTGTGTAAGGACATGTTGAGGAAATCCGTTCAGGGTCTCGGTTTTGCCTTCTGAAAATATTTCAAAGGCATAAAAGATTCTGCCTGGCAGAACAGCTGATCTCAGTACTTTTTTCATTAGACAGCCCTGGAAGTGCAGTGTGGGGGAGAGCTTTCTTGATCAATATGAAATGGGGTTTTTTCTGAACCAAAGAAGGTCTCAGAGTGTCTGATCCCATGTGCAGCTAATGGAACTGCATCTGCCATGATTCAGACCCACAATGAGAATGTGGAAACTGCCACCAAGCATTGCTTTTTTTGATATTCAGTGATTTAGGAGATATCCAGGGACAGTTCCCCAGTGGTTGGATGGATCCATGGTGGGTATGTGCATGGAAATAAAACTGCCTAAAACTCCCCTGGTGAGCTGCACACCGAGTAGAGGGTGATTTTAGGAGATCTTGCATTGCTGTTGCTGTGTGCTTTCTCCAGGTTGAATTGATGCAACTATGAACACTACTATGAAGAAAAAGGCATTTCCCAATCAATTTGTGAGACAGTTTATTTTTCTCTCTCTGTTACCATAACTTTGTTTTTACTCTTAACAACAACAAGAAAAAATCCCATGACTCAAAGTCTATATTGCCCACATCCTATTTACCATGACAGAGAAGATAACTTGAAGACCTGATTATGATGATGAAGCTTTAGGAAATATTCAGTATTAGTAATATCAATCATGATTTATTTTTAATTTATTGAATAATAGAGAATAATAACATTAAGACAAAGACGTTTCAGTTAGCAATGAAGACATTTAGAAATTCTCTACTTCACCTAGAAAATTCCAGGAAGCCCTGTTCTGACAATGTTCCACACAGTATGAAATACCTAATTTCTGAAACGGTTTTACTGAAAATGACAAGGCTATTTATGGTCAAAAACATTACTCGCCATGAACTTGAGTGTAAAAACTTGGCCTTGACTCTTGGATTGATTTATAAAGAAAAGAAATGATGTCAGGCAAATATACAACTACACATTTGCTATGGATCAGTGACTGTCTAATAAATATTTCATGTTTTCATAGCCCAGGTGATACCTTTACTCTCCAGTCTTCAAGAGCTGAATTTATCCTCGAATAAAAATGTAGGACTTTCATCTGATCCTCTTCTGGGCAAGCTCAGGTTTTTACCAAAGCTGAGATCCGTGACCATCAGCAATTGTGGCTTAGGTGAAGAGTCCCTTTCATCACTAGGTAGGAATGTTTCTTTAAAATGTGCCTATTCTCTGTGTCTGCCTGTAGGACAAAGCACTCCCTTCTCCTTTGGCTGAACTCCAAGGATCATGGTTACATTATACCACAGGTCCTGAGTGAAAAGGCCTGGGATGAAACCAGTGCTTTGTGAGACCAGGTTGCAAGGGAAGAGAACTGTATGACTTCCCCTACTATACCTGAGGGGGGGAAGTTCTCGTAGTCGTTTGTCTTTCATATACTCCTTAATTTTGGGGAAAAATGAAAAACATGGGTTTATGTTATGTAACCATAGTCTGGATGTAACACTTCACTCAGTGGGTGAAGTTTTGACTGAGGGTTTTTCACCTCACTGCAGGTGAAAATTTCAGTAGAAACTTTCTGGGGTAGGGTTCAGCACAGGGCAATGGAGGAAATGACTGCAGCGGTGGAAAAGATATGGCACAGCTGTGATGAAAAGTCCAATCTAACACAGGATATGTAAATTCAGCCTCTTTTGCCTACTTATTGCAAATCTCTGTGGATTAGTGGCCTTTGATAGGTGTTCCATATGGCACATGAAATCTTGGTACAGAGGGATCTCTCAGTTGCTGTGTCTTGTGCACTTGTGTTTTGCACTGTTTACCAGTGACATTAAACTTGGAGTGAGACTTGACTGCCTCCAGCAGAAGCAGTAGCAAGCTAAGCTGGTCAGAGGTCCTTGCAGAAAGAGTATTATATCACTACAATTACGTAAGAGTGACACCATGGAAATCAGAGCTGTCAAAAGATACAGAGCATTTCACCTTAAATAGTGAGTTCACAGAAAAAAAAAAAAAAAAAGATATAAAATGGTTTAAAAGGAAGCTGTTAAATTAAATTAATTCAGTGAAACAAGGCCAAGGCAATAATGTGAGTAGAAAGACAAATAAACCTCTCCATAGAGTCCTGATGGATCCTACAGACGGACCTTTCTTATTTTCTTTTGTCTGACTTTTATTGGGGTAAAAGAATTCGTTCTAAGCACAAGTAGTCAGGCTGTTAGGATCCTGCTTACGGGTGAATTGCAGGTGAGGTGTCTGTTGAGGCCATGTTGTTTTCTCTTAGTAAGCAGAAGTTGCTGGTCTTAATCTTTTCAGCTGAGGCTGCCCTTCACCTTCCTGAACTGAAGATATTAGACCTTTCTTGGAATAAGTGCGTTGGTGGTAACCTAAAGCTGCTTTTGGGAGCACTAAAGCTTGCAACGGAGATTCAAGTGTTAAGACTGAGCAGCTGTAACTTGGTGGCTGAAGATTTGGCACTTCTAAGTACGTATAACATGGTATTTACTAGCACTCAAGGAGCCAGGGCATTTAGACCACAATTCAGAGGGGGCTTGTTCCATGGGCTGAGCACGTTTTTGCATAAATCAAATGAAAACATGGAAAATACAGGAGTATTTTTTTCCCAGAAAGGGCTTTCATTTTTCTGTGTGTCCTGGACGTGCCCCATGGAAAAGCTGAAAAGGCTAAAATGCAAAGAATCTTTAAGCACTTTTATGTATCAATACATAAAAAGCACATCATTTAGAAAATGTAGGGTTTGCATCTGTTTTTTATATCAAATATTTAAAGCTGCCTCTGAGGAGCTTTACTTTGCTCAGATGCTGTTTTAGGGCTCAGTACTTTAGGGACAATGTCTGTGCTGACAGCCAGGAATACAGGCACTGCCAGCTCCCAATCCATTAGGTGGGTTTCTGGAGTCAGACTACTGGGAGAGAATTAAACCAGAAATGTTTTCACCCACCTCTTAGCGGCTGCTAAGAAATACAGGAAAACAGGGATCTTACAAAGGAATAAATTCTAGGATCCTTTTAAAAACTTGCTTATTTTATACTCATCCTTGTGATTCTGTGGGCCTGACTCAGGAGTTTGAGTGTCTGAGATTGGCAATAGCTGTGTGACAACTGTAAGGCCCTGGAATGTGAAATCTGGTGAGGTGAAGCCTGAATATTTTTGACTTTAAAAACCATCACCCTTGATGGGTGTCTCCTTTGCCAATCATATATGAAGGATCCCTTTAGGGTATATTTGGCCCTCCCACAGTGAGAGGTGGCTGTGGTAGTCATGAAGCCTCACCTAGGTTTGCTTTCCTCTTTCTGAATGTCCCTGTAAAGCCTGTCTGCCTCTTATAATTGGCACTTGATGTAACCTCCTTCCAACTGACTCCAAGGTTTTCAGGTTGCCATACGCTTTGAACTCAATACTTTGTTCCTTTTGAACTGCCTGTGCTTTAAGTGTTGTACACTCCTTCAGCTGTTATAAAACTGTCTTTCTGAGATCAGCAGCAGGTGGTTTTATGTTGCTGAGGAGTTAAATCTTGCTGTTTGACTGCTGAAACGAGGCATTAAAATACCATTCTCCTTTCTGAGAAGCTTTTAAAGCAGTTGCCAGGATTTATTAGTTGTGTTTGTGTCTGTCATCTCTTGCAGCATCCCTGAGGCAAGATGGCCATTTAGCCAGATTGCAGAAGCTGGATTTGAGTTATAATAACAGCATCTCTGATGAAGGCTGGGCTGTTTTCTGCCAAGGTTTGGGAGCATTCAAGGAACTCTTGGAGCTGGATGTCAGCCTCCGTCCATCGTCCTGCCGGGACTGCGGGCCGTGGTTCAGGGAGTTGTTGGCAGCACTGATGCAGCTGCCAGCCTTGGCAGAGCTGGGCATGCAGAGATGGGCCCTTTCAGAGTCCCAGAGGAAGCAAATAGAAGGTTTTAATCAAGACAACAAAAGAAACATTCGTTTTGACTGTTGATGAAGGTTGGAGATGTCTGGAAGGCCTTTTGGGAGCAGCACATGAACCAAGCATTATGTGTCTTTGACTTAGAAGACTGCAGTTTTTAATAATCTCTTGAAATTGCTTCACAATTATAGAAAACTGTTATTTAACCTTCTGCACCACAGATCATTCCATTTAATAACATATTCTTTCAGATTCTCTGGGCCGTGCTTACACTAATTAACCTTCATGTTGTGAATACTGCCAAGGCCACTGCCCACAGAGCAGTGCTGGCTCCAGAGGGACACACTGCAGGTTTGGCCATGGAGGGAAGGGCTGGGGTTTGTGTTAATGCAGGTGGGTGGGCAGTGTGAATGTGGCCTCGGAAAATACCTCTAATGTGAAAGTATTTGAAACTTCCATGTTTTAAATTTTAGTTTCTTTTCCCCCCAAACTTTTGCCTCTTTGTGAATTAATTAAATCATAATTGGGAGATTTGGCATCCATCCCAACAACTCAACATTATAGATTAGTCCAGTAAGGAGAATACAGAAGGAGCTGGTCTGCCTGTGCTCTGGCCCTTGATGCCATCTCATAGTGTAGATGAGTCCTGTGTAGAGAATCAGCATAAAATCAAGGTAAGAAACAATTAATTGTTGTCTTTGCAAGTCTCAGGGGAAAGGAAAAAGCTCTGGTGCTTTAAATCAGAGATATGCCCTGCTACTTTAACAAGAATTTTGGATGCAGAGCAATCAATAAGTGCCAAATTCTGGCATAGTCACTTGTGCCATGGAGCATGTTAACCCACACGTGAGGTCCAGGACTGCAGTGGGATTATTCATCGGTAAGGTATTTTAGGAAGTAAAGATATTAGATCTGCCCACTGAGTGAGGAGTCTTAGAGAAATCCTGAGGCAGCTTGAGGGATAAAGTACTGCTCAATTAGCTCTGAGCATCTCTACATGCTGCAGCAACCTCCTGGAGGAGAGGCACAACAAGATCATTCAGTGGCACTTTCCTAACTTGCTGAGACCCTCCTCAGCATGCTCTCCCCTGCAGATGCTGATCAATATTCAGCTTTCAGTCCATGCGACCCTTCCAACATCAGCTTTTGCCTGTTCAGAGCTATAACCAGCAGCTGATCATGCTGTGCTGATACCTATTGATCATTTAATCCATGATTTCATGTAAGAGTCACCCTGGACTTCCTAGTTCCACTTTCAGTTCCACTTGAAAAGTGCACTTGGCTCCCCCAGCTCTGAGAAATGTGCGTTGCAATGGAGTCTCTTGGTCAGAAGCAGAAGGCAATTGCTGTGTGGGATCCTAAACCTCTGAAATAAAGCAAAGAGCCCCCTCTTCACGTGGGGCTAACAAGAGAGATTTTCAAGCAGTGACTTGAGCCAGGACAGTTGTTCTAATGGGGAAATACCATCATGTCTGTTTAACAGCAGCATGCCAACCTGTTCTCTTTATCACTTGTCTTCATGTGACTTTCCTCCTCAAACCCACCTTTGGTCCAACTGGGAAATTGATCTTTTATCTGTTCTGTGAGAATTTCTCCGAATTAATCCTTTCCCACTTGAACCTCTCTCTCCAGTTTACCTTTAATGTCCACATTCTGTTGAAATCTTCCTAACTGAACTCAACTTCAGTGTTGGGGTCTCTTGTTCTCTCACAGCTAGGTTCCTCATTCTCAGCTCCAGAGCAAAGGACAGACCTACTGCTGGCAAAATCTCCCCTCCTCCTGATCCCCCTGCTCAGTCCTTTGCCCTCTTATTATTCTGTCATGCCTATTGTGCCACTAAAAAGCTTTTGTTCTTTTTATCACCTCTACTAAATGTCCTGTTAATCTGCCAGTCTGCCCAGAAATCTCTCTTCCAATGATTTCTTCCTTCGTAGTTTCTGATTCATCCTTCTCTCTGTTCCTCTTTGCCTTCACTAGAAAAGAAAAAATTTCATTAGACATTTCCAAACAATCAAAACAGCCTCAGTTACCCAGTGAAATGGAAAATCAGAACAGAGCCGTCCCACTTTCCTGCAGTCCCAGCTCTCTCCTGCCAACCAGCATATTAATGAGATTTCAGTATCAGTCAAGAGCCAAACAGAAATGAGTTCCATACCCTGGGTGGAGATTCAAAGAGCACTGCCTGCAGATGGAACTCTGGAAAGAGCTGGTCTCAGTGACCCTGCCTTCATCAACTCCCTCAGGATGCATCACCTTCCCTTAGGCAAGGGGAGGGAGAGCAGGACTGCAGTTCTGACCAGCCAGTTAAACTAAACAAAGGGTTCTGCTCCCACCCACTCTGCATTTTGAACCTGCACAGTGGCTGGCCCCAGTCCAGCTCTGAGCTCTATGTACACTGCAAATGAAACTCAGGGTAGACATTTCCAGCTGAGAAATACAGGATGAAAACTAGACAAGGACATCGTGTGTCTAGGACAAACAGCTGTCTGCCTGTCAAGTGCTGTGGAAAGACATGGTTGCACATAAATCTGGCACGCAAGAATTATAGCAATATTATGTTTGTCATGGTTCTTTTTAATAACAAAGGTGTTACAACATGTCAGAACCAGAATAATGGCAGAAATTGCATCCTGCAGACCCACAGCTTTCAAATAAGCCTGTCATACACAGACACATCACAAACTGTCACCAAGCCGTCTCAGGGATGAGCAGTACCACTGAAGAAGTGACAGCTTGCAGTCATTCAAAGTGCTGTAACTGCAGATTGTCAAAACATCGGTGAACAGTTTTGCAAAAGTGTGGAGATACTTTCAAACAGCTTTTTACACCTCTGTAAGACAGGATGGTAATGCAGGTCCTGGTGGAAATGTGTGTTCTACCTGTCTGGAATCCTACTCCATATTTCCAAACAAGGTACTGATAATTTCTAGAGGTAAAGTGCATAAGGAAGGTTTATAAACTGTGATATTGTTGGGATCATTATTAAACACAGAGAGACAGCATGAGTTTTAAATGCTGAGCTTTGACATTATTCCTATTCTGACAGCTCTGGCCTGATGCTGCACCATGCGCCTGAAGAGATTAAGAGTCCCTCCAGTCCTGCATTTGGGAGCAGCTGAAGTCCATGGAATTTCATGTCATGTTGCAGCAGACTGAAATCTTCCCCCTTCTATTGCTCCTGCCTGCAATTTGCTTATGTCTTCTGGCAGACATTTAATTCCTTTATCTTGTCCCAGCTATGATCTTTCTAAGGACTCCAGGAGAAAGATCTCCTTTGGAAAGATACTGAATTGATTTTCAGAAAGGCTAAGGCATTTAAAATTTTCAGTTCCTTCACCTCTGCAGGTATCTAGACACAGTCATTAAAAAGATATATTATGTCAATTAAATAGTAATCTTTGGGATTTTGTTTTTAGGGAAGAAATCTCCTAAGAAAATTCTGTGGAGCTGCATTACTGTTGATAGATGAACACAGAATATTCTGCTCATTAATGTCACATTATACCTCACAGTATGGTGGAAATTTTGGGAAAGACATCTATGTTGTTTCCTGTGCTGGAAAGATTTCTTATGGGTTTAATTTTATTTCTTAGCAGAAACATTAGTCTGCTTCTTAATTTCCTTTGTATGCACAGTGCAGGGGAGAGCAATTTAAATTAATGAAATCTGAAAGTGAGTCCTTTGCATAAGTTACTACTTCTGTAAATGTAACCTTCAAGAAGAAAACTGCATCAGTGAAAAAATCATTGGGAAAAAAGCATTGCATTTCACAAAAAGGAAAGTGTATTCTGAGCCCTAAAAGAAGGATGTCTATGAATACTCTTACACTTACCATAGCCCAAGGGTGCATAATTGTTCATTATCAAATGAGCAGCAAATGTTCATGGAGTTAAAGACATTAACAATGTCACATCCATTTTTAAATTGCCCTTTGCTCACTTTATGACATATTGATTCTGTGCAAACGCAGCTCTTCTTTTCCAGTGTGCACAGAAAAGAAAAAAGATGCAAAAAACTGCAGCAGTCCCTCCAGTCAGGATTCCATCTTTATGATTCAACACAAAGGTCAGTGTTTCCACATTCTTGCTTTTTTCTCCCTGCCTGAGTACTGAGATGCCAGTGACAATGAGGAGCCCAGGCTCGGGTATGTACCAGTGAATGTCCCTTCTCATTGTCATAGAGAAAAGTGCACTTGGTTGTAATGGAGAACTTAGATTGTGCAAACGGGAGGTATCAATAAAAAAACCATTAAAACAAAGGAACAAATATATTTTTCATAGTGCACATTCCTTTAGGAATAGCATCAAAGCGTTTTTCACTCAGATGTAGTGTCCTGACACTGATTGACCTGGTGGAGGACGCAGGTGCAGTGTGTAACGTGGTGCTCCTCACACAAACACGGGAAAGGGAAAGCCAGCAGCAGAGCTGGTGAGGGGTCTCCTCCAGGCTCTGCAGACAGTCTGAGCGCTCTCATGTCAGGGAGGTTCTTCAAACCTGGGGGAAGTTTGTGCAGGAGATTACGAGACAGACCCAGCACAGACAGCTCCTGGCACCGCTGCAGCGCAGCAAAATGGAGCCAACCCCCTCCTGCCTAGGAGGACAGTGGTGAAATCACCAGAGGGATTTATTTGCCGCAGAGGGCCAGCACAGGAATGTTTGAAGGAGCAGCTGATCCGCGTAACCATGGACAGTTTTGCAAAGGCTCCTCGGAGACCGAGTCCGTGTTCCGGGGGTGCGGAGAGGAACCTGCCCTGCCCCGCCCCGTGCGCAGGGTCTGAGCAGCACCGGGGGCTCAGCCCCGCGCAGGGGACACCGGGGGCTCCTGGCAATCCCGCCCGCTCCCTCCTGCTGCGGGACCGGGACACGCTCCTCGGGAACGGGCTCCGGGACACGCTCCTCGGGAACGGGCTCCGGGACACCCTGCTTGGGACCTGGCTCCTGGGAGCCCTGCTGGGGNGGGCTCCGGGACACGCTCCTCGGGAACGGGCTCCGGGACACCCTGTTTAGGACCTGGCTCCTGGACACCCTCCTGGGGAACGGGCTCCGGGACACGCTGCTCGGGAACGGGCTCCGGGACACCCTGTTTGGGACCTGGCTCCTGGACACCCTCCTGGGGACCGGGCTCCTGGACACCCTCCTGGGGACCTGGCTCCTGGACACCCTCCTGGGGAACGGGCTCCGAGACACCCTCCTGGGGAACGGGCTCCGTTACCGAGCTGAGCTCGGAGCAGCCCGGTTACCGAACTGACCGCGGGCCGGTCGCTGCAGGCTGAGCTGGGGGTAGGGGAGAGGTGGTCATCGCTCAGGTGAGGCCTGGGGGGCTCAGCTGCCGCAGGGGTCGCTTCTCTGTTAGCTCAGATCCTTTTATCTCTGAGTTTATTACAGAATATTCTGAGCCGGAAGGGACCCACAAGGATCATCAAGTTCAACTCCGAAGTGAATGGGCCGCCTTGGTATTATTAACCAGTTACAGCGGATCAGAAACACGCCCACCGTTTTCCTTATGCTTTTCCTGTATCTGTTACTCCAAACCACGAGTTGTAACCCTTTCCAGACCGAGCCCATTTGTATTGTTATGCAGATCCTTCCTGGTGCTGTTGCTAGGCTGCCAAAACGATGCAGTAACACTTGGTTTTGTCTTCCAGGAGGTCATGTCGGTTCTTCCAGATCTTCACCTGCACTATGTGCAGGCCTGTCAAAATCTGAGCCAGCCTGAAAACCCCTTCATTGCTCGTGTGCTTCAAGAAGCTGATAAAAATGATGAAATGTAAGGAAATAACAAACGGGGTGTTTCAGATACTTCTGAAAGCCTTAAATGGGGTAGCAGGATGAGGAATTGAAAAATGAGAAAGTTCATGCAGTTTCAGGCTTAAACACAAATAAAATTTAACATTTATTGCTGAACTTCTGGTTTGACTCATCTGGACATCATCTTGGCAGGAGTTTGTAGCTATATATCCTTTCTGGGCAGCTTTACAAGCCGTGAAATCAAAAAAAGTGAAAAATGTACAGGACGGTGCCTTTCTGTCCCTTAAAGAAGCCAAACCCAGTGTTTAGTCATCCTGACCCCCTCCTTTGTGTCTCACCCCTGTTTAAAAAGCCTGAGCTGCATCCAGTTACCTTCCAGCTGGTCGTGCTTCCCTGAGCTGTCTCTGAATCCTGCCAAGCTATTACCCACCCAAATTCTCTCTTGTTAAGGGGTTAGGTACTGCTTCTTCTCACTGGGGTCAAAGTTAATTATCCTTTAGGGGAAAAAACCTGAGAAAATGAAATGGTTTGTGTTAGGTTTTGATCCTGAGGGCAGGATAAAGTAAATAAAGGAAAGAGAGCAAGTAAAAAGAAGATGATGAGGTAACCTCTGAGCCAATCTTTATTTCCATCTGCCTTCCCCTCATCTTGGTTATGCTTTCTGTGCAAGCGTGGCCTTGCAGCTGAGCAGTGCCTTCAGAAAGGGCAGTGCTGAGGTGCAGCTTGTGTCTCGTTCTCTGTTGTTGTTACCAAAGCCAGGGGCAGATGATAACCCTGTGTAAGAGCACCAGTGAGGGCAGGCACAGGCACACCCCTGATCTGGAGAGAGAATTCGTTTATCTCTATCAATTTACTTCTCCCCATGTGCTCACATTTTTATGTTACTGCAGAAGTACAAAAGGAATCACATTAAAATTAGCTGGAAATAATCATCTGGTGCCTGTGCCAAGAGTTACAGATGATGATTTTGGAGTTCTTGTCTCTGTCTTAGGCCAAGCTGCCTTTGTCACAGGTAAGGTTTTTCCCTGTGTGTTTGACATTGCTGTGCTAATAGAAGAAAACATAGTCAGTCTTGATTTCAGCCTTAGTTCATCTTTGTTTCTTTTTGTTCAGAGATCAGTTAAATGTAGATATGCATTCCTTATTCTTCATCTTTCTCAGGTTTGGATCTTGCCTATAATGTATTGACTGATGCTGGAGCAAAGACCATGGCAACATTCCTCCAGGTGCCAAGAGATGTTTATCTGTCACCAACTTGTAATTTATTTGTCTATAGTAATATTTACATGTGGTGTATTAGGGACAAGAATGATCTGGTTTGGCAAAATTCCAATAATTTTGACTATCAGATCCCAATCCATCCTACTAGAACCTCACACTGTATTCTCTGTGGAGATTTTTAATTTCTGGTTGAAGGCCTTTGGATATTTGGCTGGGGTGTCCGGAGAAAAGAATGATGGTATAAACTATGAGGCTTTTAGGCTCACAGTTGAATTCAACAAAGGGGTAATGGTTGTGTCAAGTGTGCCAGGGCCTTTGTTTCAGCTATTTTATAATCTCTGTTAGCCTTTTTATAGGCCTAAACACAGGGAATTTTAATGCAGCCTTTTTGTCATTGTAAGCACTGGGATACAGGTGGAAAATAGTGGGTTGTCACCCTGTGCCTGTGTTCCTAGAGTCTGAGGGGCACTCTTAGGTTCACAAAATGCCTGAATTTGTGCATCTGAGCTTGACCACCTGCCTCATGCACAGGGTTCCTGGGTGGTTCCTGAGCCCCCATGAGGACCCTCCCTGTGACAGGTTTTATGCCTTGCTCTCATCACCTGACATAATTTGGCATTCTTTAACTACTTCTCCAACACATGAGCTGCCTGAAATTCTGCAAAGGGCAGAGTTTTGTATGTGTATCTTGTGTTTGGAAAATACGGCTGTGCTTTGGAAAAAAAAAATCTCATCTCATTGCTTCCTGCTTTGTTTGCTCCCAAGGAAAACTCCTCTCTGCGTTACCTGAACCTGATGTTCAATGACATTGGCACGAGTGGGGCAGAGCTGATAGCAGGAGCACTCCATGTGAGTATTTGCCTGGGAGATTTGGGCAATGGCATCTCCTTTGATATTTTTGCTTTTGATGGCCAGTATTGGCTGTGCTGCCAACATCAGAGCTGGCTGAAAGGGGCCTCTGTCTTTGCCCCATTCAGCATGTTGCTGTGTCACAGGGATTGCCTGTTTTCCCAAGGCACGCTTCCGAAACCAGATTTCACACAAGAGAAAGTTGCACTGTACTGCCATTGACATTTAATTATCTATAAAAACATGTAGTTGTCTACAAAAAGCACAACTACTGCAGCTGGGTTTTTCTGCATGAAAAATGCTATGCTACAGGATGTATAATGCCACTGTTTTTTTCCTTTTTTTTCCCCCCAATAAATTAAATTAAATTTGCCTGTACTTTGACATCAATATTTGTCTTGATTCAAGATGTCTGAGACATGTTTTCAAAACTTTGCCTTACAGCAGCACCACAAAACCAAGTTTGTTATTTTTAATGTGGTTTCCCAAGGAAATGAGGCTTGTGTGTAAGATTTGTTGTGTTTGTGAAAGGAGACTCACATGAGCTCTTTCTTCCTCCTTCACAGTCTTTGAACCCTGAACTGATTTCAACTAAATCTGACAGGCCACCAAAACACTAAGGATATGCAGTAGATGTACAATGCTGAGCTCATACAAGGCTTACCAGATTTAAATCAGTATTGATGCAATTTGCAACTCAGATGCCAATTTAGGCAGAAATATTTGCAAGATTATCTTCATGAGTGTGATGAAATTCACGGATTTGGGAGAAACAAAAGTTTTCAAATATTGGGGTTTTGCTTGCAGACTCTCATGTGTTTGATGCCACTGAGGGGAGCCTGAGCCAAGAGCTGAGTCAGTGTTATCACTTAGACACAATTCTTCTGGGGGGTTGTTTTGTCTCTGTGTGACAACCAGCAGAATTCACATGAAACAAACAGGACAGTGTTGTTTTCCAGGCTATCTTAAAGGAATATATTTTTCTTTGAATTTTGTCTAGAAGAATGAAAGTCTTGTGCACCTGAGAATGACTGGAAACAAAATAGGAAACCAAGGTGGGATGTTCTTTGCTTCAATGCTAAAAATTAACTCAACCTTAGAGAAGTTGGATCTTGGAGACTGTGATGTGGTGAGTAACCCAGTAAAATTATCAGCAATAAGACATAAGTCTTTCAAGGGTATTACAAGGGTCCTGCAGTGCTTAATTAGGGGGAAATGCCATCTGTTGTCCTTGATTTTGTGACAGCCAGAGGTAACACAATATATAATATTGCGATGTCTGCTTGGAAAGGCACATTGCATAAAGCACCTGTGAAGTCAGAACTGGGGATATTTTAGAGCCACTGTCTCTCTCCAGGAATTCAAGTGCTTGGCTTGCACCTTTTCTGAGGTTTATTTTCTGCTCTTCCTTTCTCTTCAGCTAAGTCCTGTATAATTCATGTTGAAGAATGGACTTTTCATTCCCTGGAGAATCTTTTCCTTCTAACGTGTGCAGTGCTGTAACCTCTGAAAGTCACCCATCCCGTAGCTCTGCTGCCCCTCTCAGAGCTTGACCCATGAAGGACATAAGCACAGCTGTGCTGAATTGAGTAGAAAAGCATCCAATTTACTCTTGGACAATGTGGTTCCTCCTACAGCTGGGCACTGAGACTTCTTACACAGTGCACAGAGAGACTCGGGGGGTTGTGGATTGCTTTTAAAAGCCTACATTTGTCTCCTGGAAATTCAGAATTTGCTTCTGAGCCAGAAGGGGGAATACCCCTCAGAAAGTGTGAAGGTGTTAGGAATACATGAACAAGGAAAGTGTAGGCAGTGTAGGATTTATTCAAAAGCTTGATATGTGTGTGCTTGGTAGGGAGTTGATAGAGTTAGTTTAAAATGAAATGGCTTTGGTTACAGACTAGCCTAATTGAAAAGTAGCATAAATATAAAATAGAGGGCAAATTAGAAGGATATTAAAAAAAAATCTAAATTTGCCTGATTCATACTAAATATTAATTTACCTAGTGGTTCATACTTAATAGGAATTTACTTAGTGGATAAATATTAGGGAAACACACAAGCTGATTTTGCCTCATAAATCAGGGAAATCAAAATACAGGATCAATTGAATGGACAAGTATTTTTGAGATCCATTATTCTTGCTTTTTGTTTTCTGAGTTGCCAAGTCATTTGTACTACTTAGTCTAATTTCAGTCTGCTATTCCATGGGCAGTTGACATTGGTATTATCAGAAAATCTGTTATGTGTCTGTAAGCAGCTGCCTACTGTAGTCCCATCCCTCCAGAGTGCATGAAGGCAGAAATAATAGTAATGGTAATTTGGTAGCTTGATCTATACACTGAACAGGTTTCTCTAAAGAGTTTATTTATTTCCATTTCCAGGGCCTGCAGTGTCTGATAGCAATGGCCATAGCCCTGACTCAGAACAAATCACTCAAAGCCATAAACCTAAATCGTCCTTTGCTATCCAGCCAACAGGTATGTGAGTGACTGTGGAGTCAGCTCAGAGATAGGAGCATAAGTCAAGTCAGTACTGATGTATTTATGGACATCTGAGCTACACAGGTCTCTGGAATTCCTTACAAACTGGAGAAAATGGTTGCAGGAATTATTTTTCTCTTTCTGTGACAAGTTTTGTGCAGTCACCGGCTGCTCCTTTTTAACTAGAAGGTTAAATTTTTAAAAATTTCTTTGTTGGTACATTTGTTAAGTCGTGGGCTAATGGAGAGGGGTTGGTATTGGAGAACCTAGTATTCCTTCTGCTGTTAGAACATGGAGTTTCCTGCATTGTTCAGGAAACTGAGGGAGCCATGCTGTGCAGCAGGAAATGAGGGGGAGCACAGAGGACGTCGTTTACCTGAGCCTAAAGAAGAATAACACTGCAGCAATTCCCAGAATCTCTGGGCTGGGTGGTTTTGCTGTCTCACCCTGTGCAAGTCCTGTTTCTTTTGCATACAATTAACAGAACCATTAAGGTTGGAAAGGATCTCCAAGATCAAGTAAAAACTTTGACCAATTCATTCTTGTATGAAATAATTAGCATCATTACACAATACTTTCAAATGTTAGCAAAGACTGACCCAAACATTTAGTTTTTTTTAAGAGCAATAACAGGGAGGGGAACTGATTAGACATAAGTAAATATTGATGCTTCACTGATATTTGCAGGGATGTAGATAGTACTGTAAATCTGCAAATATCTCTCTAGTATTTTTCTTCTTCTTTTTTTATTTTTAGCTTTATCGTAAGATGTTGTTTTGTGGTTACTTTTATTCAATACACAGAATAGAACACTACTGATGACCAGATCTTGCAGTTAGTTGTGTATCTCTCTTTTACTGAAGCCAGACTGTATCTTATCCTAAAGTCCAGTTTAATAAAATTGAGTGTATGTTTCTAGGAAGAGACCACTGTCCATATAGCTCGGATGTTGAGGAGTAACTCTTCTCTTGTGGAACTACACTTGGGCAAGCATGAAATGAAAAACTTTGGTGTAGAGCGACTGTGTGAGGCCCTGTATGAAAACTCCAGCCTGAGATACCTTGACCTTAGCTGGTGAGAGTGATTAAATGTGGCACATTAGAAACTCACTTCCTTAGCGACTTATAAAAAAAAATTAAAAATGTGCATCTCTCTTTCAGTAATAACATAACCTGTGATGGTGTGAAATTTTTGGGAGAGCTACTGAAAAGGAACAAAACCCTGGAGATCCTGAATCTTAATGCAAACCGAATAGAAGACGTTGGAGCCATTTACCTGAGTGAGGCCTTGGCTACAAGGAACAGGACTCTGCAGGCGTAAGTATTTGCACAGCTTCCCCAGAGACTGCAGGTAAGAAACCTGGACTTTGCAGTGGCTGAAATGGCATCAGAGCTCTGTGCCTTCGTGTTTGTCAAAATAGGAAAGTCGGGAAGTTCCAAATTTTTTGGTCAATTTTTCCTTCTTGGGGAAAAAAAAAACCTATGAGTGGTGAGTGAGAGACTGGGTGGGATTTCTTCACTAAGCATGGGTTTCTGCAGCCATGTGAGACACCCTAGGGTGCTGGAGGTGAGCCCCAGGTCTGCTCAAAGCTCTCACAGCTTTCACAGTCCCTCTAAGAGGGTGAGGGTGAAGGCAATTGATCTGCTCGTTCTCTCTGCGGCTTTGAAGCGCAGGTCCCTGTGCTGCACAAACAAAAACAAAAGCTGTAGGTCTTCAGAATTTTGAGATAATCAGATTCCACGCTGAGATAAGGCACTATATTTGTTGGTTCTGATCTTCAACACTTAAGAAAATCCTCTGTTCAAGTTCGCTTCCGGGTGAACCCAGAGGAGCTGTAATCTCTCCATCAGGGTGTCTTTTGCAGCTGCGTTAAACCCCCGCCGGCAGGATGTAAAAGCTGATCAAAGGTGTTACCTGAAGCCATTAGTTTTAAGTAGCAGACTGAGGAGGTGGCGGCTGCGAGGTGCCTCTGAAAGCCTTGCAGGTTCACTAATATAAAAATAACTGCCACTCCACCAAGATCAAAGCCTAGCCTGGATAAGTGCCAAGGCTCGGGCTTCAAAGCAGACTAGAGATGAGACCTGGCCACCATGCAGCAAAGTCACTGGCACTGAAGAACTCGGTAGTGAACAACCTGGCTGTAAGAGTCATGGAAATGCTTTAAGAAATAGAGTAAGTCCATAGGCCAACTGCCTTTGGCAACATGAAAAGGATATTAGAGTAGGACTGGCTTTGATACAAATTAATAATTATATTATTAATAAAAAAGTTATATATATATATATATATATAATAATAAGACTAAATCATAGTTGAATTCTTGTTTTTAACTAAGAGTTGGGAATTCCATGGTTTGGCACACATCTTCTCTGTTTTCTAGGTTGTCCATTGTAAGCAACAATATAACTGGCAAAGGACTTGTAGCTCTTGCACAAGTAATGCAATCCAACATGAAACTTTCCCATATTTACATCTGGGGGAACAAACTTGATAGAAGTGCCTGTGTGGTAAGTGTTTTGTTCTGAACTCGCCTGAGGAGGCTGGGGTTTGTTTGTTCTAATTTGTCTTTCCATTGTTGGGAAGACTACAGCAACTAGTGAAAGAGACACCTGATTTATTTGGTCTTTTTTTATGTGATTATAATATGGTGGTGCTGGAATGAGACTCCCTGGAGATCTGCACGCTGGAGGGACTAAGTGCCATGCGTTGTCTTGTAGAGAGAGCCCTCGCTGCAGTGAAGCACCACCTGTCACATTCCTGGTTTGCTTCCTTCCAGGCGTTCTCGGAGCTGATCGAGATGGGCCGCCTGAGGCTGGGCTGCACAGACGTGGCTCCCTACGAGGTGGACGGCGAGGTTCTCCTGGCAGAGCTGTCCCACGGGCTGGGCAAGCACCGCTACTGGGCCCCGCGCTGCGCCGCCGTGGCCCCCGGCGCCGCCAACGCCAGCCTGGAAATCCTCGCTGTCTCGGAGTATTTGTGAGTGAGGCAGCGCCCCGGGGCACTCCCTGTCCTGAGCTTTCCCTGCCTGGTTTCTAGTAAAACAGATTGTATCAGTGTCAGACTTGCTGCACGTTGTTTCTTCAAGGTTTGAGTCCAGGAGGAATCTAAACCCACTTGAAATGGCAACAGAGAGAAAATATCAAACCAATGACCTCAAAATTCGTTGCTAAACCATCACTCATCTATTAAAAGTCTGTAACTATGAAAAGATTCACAGCCAGGCAGAGCACACTGACAAAAGCAACACCCAGGACTGCTGCTGGGCAGCAGATCAGGTATCCTGCAGAGTCAGATTCCTGCTGAATCCATTTGCTAGCACTGTTCTCCAGGTACTCTCTCCTTTTCCTTAGTAATTGCATCCTTTTGATCTTCCAAAAGGAACTTTTTTTAAACCAAGGTAAGTGAACTTAAGCATTAAGCCACAGCCATGCTAGAATTTAATGCTGGTGAACCCAGTTTGCTGGAATATACAAGGAATTTTGATTAAACTGTAGCACATACTTGTTTCTTATACTACAAATAGAAACCACCACCAAATCTGGTGTCATCATTTCTTCTCATCTCATGACAACTGCCGAAAAACATTTGTATCATTATAGCCCTGTGGCAATTCCTACACATGTAATGGTAGTTAAACATTGTTTAATGGTTTGGATACAGGCTTCGTGTAAGTTTGGGAATCACTCTGCTCATTTCCTTTTTCTATTTGCTCTGCTCATCCCTGCAGAAGTGACTTAGTTTATGCTCCTAAATAGAAAAAGTCACCAAACAGGACAGCAGAGGTTTGCTCCAAGCCTTTCATTAATACAATCCTCTGCCTCTCAAACTGTGCCTGTTAAATATTAGCATAAAGTACCAGAATGACTTGTGACTGCATGTACGAGATCAAAGCACGAGGGGAAAAACATAAGAGAGTTATTTCAGTAGAAATAGCTGGTAAGCAGCAGTGTAACTGCTGCTGTTCTGACTGTGTTATCACTGTGGTCGTGTAGGAACAGGAAGACATTTGGACCCCTCTTCCCCAGCTGAAATGACCCAGGGCAGTTGTGAGAGCTGGTGTAGGTGGGTTTATTGTTGTTTGGTTGGTTTGCTGGGTTTTTTTTCCATTGTCCCCACCCCCAAACACAAATCACTCGGGCTCTGTTGCTCCAAGAGCCCCTGGTATCCTAAGAGGACTTAGAGTTAAGCCCAGAGCAGGTATGTTTGTTCTGCACACCTGCACAGGACCCTCCCAGCCTGCAGTCACTGTGTTGAGCACAAAGTCCATACATCACCCTGTGAACACCCAGCTCTAGAGAGGAGCTTGTATTTTAACTCTTGTTCAACAGGAAGGATGGAGCAACAAGAACAAAAGTTGGAGATATGCTGAACGTGGTGGTTTGAGAAGAATCTGCACACTATGAACATTCCTAAATTTTGAAATAATTAGATAAACCTGTGTTGGTCTTTTTCTGAGTGCTGCTGCCCTGGATCATTGCAGGTGACACTCTGACAGTCTCAGTAGTGACACACTGGTGACAGAATTTCTTGCCAGAAACACCACTACAAGATTCAGACGGGTATTTTTTTCCATGTATCTTTCTTTCCCTTGTCAGGTATATGAAGTTCGGGCTAATTTCACTGCTCAAATTAAGTCTTAACTTACTTGTGTGAATGGCATTTGTTAATCTGAGGTGGTAACAAGTACCCAACTCTACCAACAGCAGTATTTTATTTTTAGTGATGTGGTAAGATACCAACACTATCATAAATAAAATGTATCAGGATAAATGGTATCTACTTTCAAAAGTGCTTGTGTATGTGTTTGAAGTATTTGCACTCTATCTGAACCCTTGTTTAACAGCAACTTGTTCAGCCCATAAAGCACTCTCCATTATTGACAATATCCATAAAAACAGCTCATGTGTTACAGTTTTCTTTGATGTTCCTTTGTAAGAAAGGGCTGCAGAGTAATTCCTACTGAATTCTGTATAAACAGCTTCCTGCAAACTAAAACAATTATTTGTGCAAAACCCTCTATTGGTTAAAGAGGCCTATGCCAGAGACTTTTATTTCTTCCTTCCTCTGACCTTGCAATTCTTAGAAGGTGTATCTTGTGTTCTTTGGAATGAGAGAACTTACATAGGCTAGTTTTTTTTTTGCCATGTTCTTCTGAGTTATTCTAGTAGGTAAAGCAAGCATAATCCTGCTCTGAAAACCATTTTATTTTAGACCTCACTGTACCTTGCTGAAAAGCAGCATTTTTGCCCCAATTTTAGAGGGGAGGCAAATGAGGGATGCAGCAGGGCAGGGGTGTAGCAGAGGTCCCCCAAATTCTCCTGTGTGCTCCATACCCCATGGTCCTTGTGCCAGGGTGGTGACAGGGGTTGTGTCTGACTGGTTTCCTCCTGCTTTTGTTGCTACCCCTTGCAGTTATAAACAGGAGACACAAGGTGAGGGAAAATTATAAAACAAGTTTATTAAAGTCTAACATAAAACACTCCAGGCTAAATATGTACAACTCCCTCCCTTCCCAGGGGATTATAAAATTGAGAGTTGAGGTATATACAAGTAACAGAGGAAAAATTGTATATACATGACAGATACTTTAAAAATAATTTAACCAAAAAAATCAGTTTTCAGTCCTTATCTGAACTTAATTCTGCAAGGCTTGTTGAGCCTCTCTGGGATCACAGCCCTGAAATCCTTCATGTGGGACTTGTCTGTACTTGAAAATTGTTTTGTAGCACATGATTTCAGAAAGGTTGTCACGCTTTGTGCCCACTGAAAGGCACTAATTTAGAAGTAAATGTGATACAAGGAGCTATTCTCACCTAAGCATTTCCAAACAGTCAATTCAGAGATTTAGAGATGCAGATAAGCTATTCAGGCAAAACTTGCACCAACCTCAGTGCAAAATTGACTGAAACAGCAGTGTGACAAATCATGTCACTTTCTTTGTATTACTCTTAATAGAATTATTGAAATTTCTTCTTTTCTTTTGCAAGGACACATGCCTAAAAAGATTCCATGCTCTCCCATATTAATCCCCTACAGAAATTACCAATACTGTTATAAGCCCTGTACTTCAAAATGAACCCAGAATCCTTAAGCCTAGGACTTACAGGTGCAGCTGATTTCCATGCATCTATTGGCAAAAGGTACAGTCCAGACCTACAGCCTGAACACACCTACAAATATATATATATTTTTATATATTTATTTATTTAAAATCTATATTCTAGTAAATGAATACAGTTGGTTGAGATCATACCTCAGCAGCTGAGATTTCTTCATGAAAGATGAGGATAAAAATCAAGATTCTCAGATGGGGACTCAAGAGTGCAGGTCACTAAATTATTGCTCCAAGACAAAACTACAAGCCTGTGTATTCTATTAAGAAAGGTTAAAATCGTTGTCTTGTAAAAAATAATGAATATCTTCTTGTCTATAAAGAAAACTAAATGACTAATAAAGCAACTGTTACTGTTATAAGTATCTAAACAAATCCTGTATAAATCTAAGCACTGTATTTTTTAAAAAAGTCTGAAATCTAAGAATACAGTAATAAGCTATAATTTTAGAAATATAAAAACAGTCCAAACAAACACTGTTATGGAATGCATTTTCTATGTAGGAATGTAGTTATTGTTTAGGTTTCTTTCCAGAGCTGTTCTCTCTCCTGGTCATTTATCCTGGATATGTTTATCTCGAGCTGCTTCTCCTCAGGAACCAGCAGCGTATCACTGGTTTGTCTTCCAAAGCTGTTTAAATATGGAACTTATCAGTTGTACGGTGTTTTCTTTCTCCGTATTCATGACTAAACCTATGTTTATCCCAAGATTTCTGCTCTACTTTCAGAGAGAGACAGTCAAGAGGAAGCTTAGTACAAGCTACACACAGTCAAGATCCTGATTTTGTGGTTCTTCAGTCTTAAACGGCAAGGCTGAGGAATCCCTCAGGGGCTACACCAGCAACAGAAGCTAAAAGAGACAAGAGGGGAGACAAAGGGAAATGCCAGAAATAAAAATACCACAGAACTCTGTCCTTTGTCTTTTGCCAGCATTATGAACACCAGCTGTTCATAAGCGTTGTGGGACAGACAAGCAGAGAAGTTAAAGGCCCAGCAATAATTAACTCTGGGGACAGTGCGAGAGATTCCTGCATTAGGGATGTTCCTGTTGAACATGGCTGTACTGCTGCTGGCCATGGTAGGCTTCACCAGCAAATCTACCTTATATTAAAGCATAAAATGTGACCAAGCAGCAGGTTATAGACGTGCCCCATACTAAAATGATCAACATAAAGCAGCAAAAGGTCTATTACTTTACAAATACAAATGTGTAGGAAGAGAAAAAAAATTATAGTCACACTCAGGAGTCAAGGGACCACTTTCAGACTCTTTAAATGAAATCCTTCAAGAAATTTTTCACAAGTCTGTTTAATTAAGGTGCAGATTAATTATTACTCCATGTAGAACGGAATCAGTTAAGAGGTATCTTCTATGCTCTTCTATTTATCAGTATCTGGACACAAGGCATCGGTGGATACATGCTAGCACCAAGTAAATAACCAACAAAGGATACCTTTAAATGCATTGTTGGTACAGTATCATGACTGTTTCATTACTGTTTGATGATTACACAAATAATGCTTACAATTGTTAATGGCACAAACTGGCAAAATGGAGTAGAAAAGTACTTCTGTTGTCACCTAGACTTTTATGAACCTACCAAGACATTAAAATGTTGCTTTTTAAATATGTCTGTTGCTAGTAATAAAGCCTATCTTTACGTGGGCCTTGCTAGGTACCAGTTTTGTGCAGTTACTGTGGACAAGTGACACGAGAGGTAATGCAATACAATACATTTCAATTAAGTTAAACTCTAACAAAACCTTGCCTGGAAGAATATCAACCTGCTCTGTTGTATCATCCTTTAATGCCCCCTCATGTAGTGTTCACCTACTATTTTCACAGTGAAGGGCAGGATTTATTTCCTCTTTTGTACCTCCTGTCTAGCACAAGAAGCAGCATTACAGCAAAGAAAAGGGATTATGAAGCTCTGATTCATGCCTCACTAATTAACTCACTGCATCTTTTCGCCTCATCTGTAACATGCATGTCCCAGCTCTCCTTTTGTGGCTATTTGTGCCAAACCCAGGGTGTTTTAGGGATGTGTAAAAAAAATCTGGGACAAGATACAACAATGCTGGACTCACTTAAAACAAACAAAGGCAGCTGGTTGGAAAGAAGACCCAGGAGTATCTATTCCATTAGGACCCTCCGACTCGCCACACTACGGACAAAAATTAACCCTCCTTTGCTTTTCTTGTCAGGAAAATACACCCAAACCTTTCCCTCTGGTCAGGCTCCAACTGAAGATGGCACTTCTGGCAGCCAGCAGCAAATCTATGCAAGCACCTCAGCAGAGCACTGACCTGCCTTCATCATGGACCATTCGAGCACCTTGGAGTGCAGGCTTACTAATATATCCAAATTATGGTTTTTCCCTACACCTCTGGGTTAATTTTCCTAAACTATCAAATATGGCTTAAAATATCTGTTCTCAAATGACATTGTGACACATCAAATCAACAGGAACATGGGAAGAGAACTCCAAAACACATTAACATATGTAACAGAGAATTCTTAAGGCAGGTGTTGCTGGAAAGGAATCATCTCCTGGAAATCAGTGTTAATCACAAATAGAAATCTGATTGTAGATTAGCACAATTCAGCACTGCACAATGGAAATGCCTTACAGGTGTCTTTACAGAGAGGAAAACAAAGAACACATCCAATTCAGAGAGCATGACTGGTTGTTTGATTGTGTTCATCTTACCAAACATTTCCAAGTTCACTACCAAACTACCTGGATGGCTCTGCACTGCTCTGTCAGTACAACTGCTGCAGGAAAATAAACTGAGGTTCTGAATATCCAGTCACAGCAGATCTCAGCAATGTTTCTGATGAAGGGGACTGGCTCCCTGTCACAGGGAGCAGCATCTGATGGTCTTCAGTCCCAATGGGGAGAGGAAGTGCTAAAGACATCTCAGAGGGTTTCACATCTATGGACTCTGATAAAGGACTTTTCTGACTCTGAATGGATTCTTGTTCATTGAAAGAATTATCAAGGGCAGTAGAATCAGGGGAAGTTTCAGGTCCTGTGGAAAGAAAAAAAAACAAAACCAGAAAGAAATGTTCAAAAGCTCATGCACAAATTCTGTAAATTCCCTTTCCAACAACTGTCAGAGCCAACACCTGGTGTGTCACAGGCTGCCTGGGCAGCTGGGATATTGGTGCTTCCATGTGCTGCAAAGCCAGACCAGCTGTAAGTACAATGTAAGCACTGGGAACCACATCTGCTGCTGCTTGTAGTGTGGCAACTGGAAGGATGATGCATTCCTGGTCTCTACTTGGCATGATACAGAAGACAACAAACCCTTAACATCACAGTGAACAAAGGATCTCTGGAAAAAATGTAATCATGAAAGTTTCCTTGAGATTTTCCACCCCAGAAAGTCTCAGAACCAGAGCCACACCCAAGCATTCTCTTTTAACTGAAACAGCAGTGTACAAAGTATCACCTGTCTGTAAATTTCTCTGGAAGTCAACACTTGTTGACTCCATTCCAGTTGGACACATTACAGATTTTATCCAGTCACTGGAAAAATTACTTTCTACTCTTAATTGAAACCTGTTAGTGAGTTCTTTGCTGCCTTCCTGCTGGAATGCAGCCACAAGTCCATACACAAGGATGGACAGAGGACAAAGAGTATGGAGCCAGTGTTGCACAAGGCTGGATACAGATGCTTTTGGCCCTAAAAACAACTACTGTCCAAAATTCCTTTGTTTTCTAATTTTAGGCCTGGATGAGCAAAAACATTTATTCAGCATGGAAGGCAAAAGAGCTGATGTGGTTTCTTAACCTTTCTTTGCACAAGGAACTCACCTGTGTGAACTTTCGTTTTGTGCTTCTTGAGATTTTTTATATCTGTGTAGGAATTTCCACACATTTCACAGATAAATGGTCTTTCACCTGAAAAAATTGGTTTGGAAGTGAGAACAATCTTGATGTTGAAAAAAAATACAGTTAGAGACATAGCATAACAGATTTCAATGTTGTATTTTGAAATACAAATTTGTAACTCTTATTTTGCCTGTGTCTCTATTAGAATAAAATTATTTCCAAAATAATGGTTTAAAACAAAGCAAGAGGACCCAAACATTTTAAGTAAAGCCTCGATCATTCATCAACACCTACGCTGTGGCACAGATACTACTCTGAAATAGGCAATTAAAAAAATTAATGAATATTTTCTTTACATTATATTAACCCTGAGATACATAAATTAAGAAACTGTGCTACTTTCAAGTACAGCCCAATAAAGTGTATTTTGAAGGCAAAAGAGTAAAAGCAGATTATAATTTATGGTGCAGGAAGCAGGTTGTCTGAAAACTGACCTGTATGGGACCGAAAATGTTTATTGAGCTCTCCAGAGGAAATAAAACTCTTTTCACAAATGCCACAGATATATGGCTTCTCTCCTAAAGGAAACACGAGGATGTTATTATTTCAACACATAAACCAGAACACGTATTAAGAACAAATCAAAACGAAACAGAGATAATGTCCAGTGGGAGAAAGTGCTCCCTAAACTGGAATCAAAGGGAACAGAAACACACGAAAGGAGCTGGATGACAACTCCCAGCGTGGATTTCTGGGTCGCTGCCCCTCTCCAGGCCCTCCAGTACCTGTGTGTTTGCGGGAGTGGGTGATGAGCGAGCTGGACACGGCGAAGGCTTTGCCACAGCTGTCACAGACGTAGGGCTTCTCCCCCGTGTGCCGCCGCACGTGGTACGTCAGCGTGCTGGCCTGGGCAAAGCGCTGCCCGCAGCGGTCGCACACGTACGGCTTCTCCCCACTGTGCTTCCTGCAGCAACACACCCGCCCCGTGAGCAGCACCCACGGCTGAGGAATAGTGTCCTGTCCCCAGAGCTCCTCCTGCTACCCCCCCCGGGGTACAGCAGGCACGGAACTCGAGCTCACAGGTCCTGCGGAGTGAAACTCACGGCCTGGTCCCGCTGGGATCGGCACACCCGTGATTTCCACGGCAGCTCAGCTGAACCACGTGTGACATGCACCATGGGAACTCAGCTATGAACTTTAGGGGACTGAAATGCAAGATGATGATTCCTAACACGGGAATTTCATTCCTGCTCCTGCCAAAAACGCCGAAAGCCCCATGCAGACAGAAGTGAGAACTTCTCTCGCTTCCCACCACAGAACTCTCTCCTCTCTGGCGCTACAAGCAGTTTAAAAAAAGGATACCAGACTCACGGTGTACCATTCATCCAGCACAAATCTCCTCCTTAATGAGCAAGTACATCCATGCAATTATTCTGTTAGGTATTGTGAGAGAAGTCCCACGAGAAAATGCCACAATCACGTGCATGGGTAACTTGCTCGCACTGGAGTAAACGTTTCTATTTAAATAAACCCAAGGATAAGCACTTGCAGGATCTCACTTGTGCCTACCTGGCGTGGATCTTCAGGTTGCTCGAGGTTGCAAACTGCAGGTTGCAGACATCACATTTGTAAGGCTTCTCCTCTCCGTGGTGCATCCGGCTGTGGAACACCAGCTGGCACTTCTGGGCAAAGCCTTTGTCACACAGTTCACACTTGTATGGCTTCTCCCCTGGTGAAAAACAACACCTTCGTGCTCTCTGTATTTACATAAGAAAGCTTTGCAATCCATGACCTGACCAAAGCTCAGGTGTCTGTTCTAATACTTCTTACAAATAACGTCTTGGAAAATCCCGTAATCAGTCCACTGAAGTGGAACATGAGAGAACACAAAGGATAACAGGACTATTTTTTAACACATTATGTTTCGGTAAGAAAAAAAAAGTAATAATGTTTTTAATAGTGCCATCTTCTCTACATTATTTTAAGAATGCTGCGACTTCAGTTTCAGACTCTTTCCTGGTTATGTCTGTTCATTATTCTGACTATTTAAAATTAACAAATCTGCTTTTTCTTGCTTGTCCAACAGCAACAGGTCTTCGGCATACAGTCTAGTGCTCCCTAATTTCTCATTAGTGTCTGCTGCAGAATGTTACAGGTACTTCTCTGACTATTCATGTTCTCTTAGTGGTGAACTGTCTCCTGTAAGGGCTTGTGCAACTCTGCAGTCCTAGAGAGTATAAAAATGCATTTCTCTGCCACTCTGCAGCAGTGCACAATCAAACCTCATGAGTAAATAGTGTACATAAAAACCTCAAAAGTAAAAGCATTAGACATCTAGCAACTAACACCATGGAATTCCCTACCCACTCTTGCAAAAATTCCCAGGACAATACCCTCAGAGGTACAAACTACAGCTGACATTCCTATAAACACTGTCCCTGAATTCTGCTCGTGTCAATCAAGCTCCACCTCGTGTGTGAATCTTTGGTTAGACCCTGGCTGACAGAATTTGAAACTCTCTTCCTAGGTCACAGGAGGAGCAAGGTGCTCTCCTGCAGCTGCTCCTCAACATCTCCTACATTTTCACAGCTTCCTGGAAAAATTGTGACCTCTGCTCAGAGCTTTCCAGCATACAGAACATGTGGAAAGACAAGCACAGGACTTCTCCCCTGCACCTGCCCAGGCTCCAGCAATTTGTTGTTCATCACCTTTTCAAGTCAGACATGCTGGATTAAAACGTTTAAGTGCTCCTAAGTGATTACTCTTGGATGCTTGATATGACACAAGCTCCTGGTAATGTTATTGAATGCAGAGATCGTAACACCATCACACATCTCAGCTGCACATCTACTAAATAAAGTCCCAAATGTTGTAGTAATTCAGCCAACCTTCCTACCTTTTTTGAAGACCCTGTAGGACAAGTTATAAGACTGAATTTTTTCCCCACTCTTGTTCTCAAACATGTATTATGTTTTGAAGTTAAAAAAAAAGCAACAGAAATTCTGCTGCCAAGTACAGCTCACTTTTCATGCTCTACTGACAGTAGTTTTTGGCCACTCCACCACTCTACAGAGCTAAAGGACAGCCAGCTCTACTGAGTCTTTCCAGAAATTAAGATGTTCGGACTAATAAAGTCCTCTCCAGCTATTGAAACTATGATTTTGTACTGAAAAATGCTGAAACCTTCCATGTTATCAGGATACTGGGTCTATCCCTGCATGCACAGCGACAGCAGACACAATTTCAAGAGGAAAAAGTCAGAATCTTTCTAGTCCTGCACTCTGAGGCTGTGAGTGATCCCAGGCCTCCTCAGCCCACGAGACACGGCCAGTGGCTTACCTGTGTGAGTTCTTACATGTGTTTTCAACTGATTGCACTGGGTGAAGGCCTTCCCACAGAGCTGGCACACGTAGGGCTTCACCCCCTTGTGTATCCTCATGTGCCGGCGGAGGCTGCTCGCTTCGGAGAACACCTTCCCACAGGTGTTGCACACTGGCTTGGCTTTGGAGAACTTCTGGTCCAGCTCCTCCCCCGAGCTCTCCAGCTGGTAAGCGCCCTTGTCACTGGCTATGTTGGACATGCAGCGCTCCTTCAGGGCACAGCTCTGCTGAGGCTTGCCCCTTTTCTGTTTGGCTGCCATGGTCTGGGCCAGGATATCCTGTGCCGCCAGCGTTTCGCTCTCCACCACCGCGGCCAGCTGCAGCTCCGAGTTATCGCTGCCCTGGGCAGCCTGTTCTGTTATGTGGGTGGCCAGCTTATTTGCATCTAAAAACATCTCAAAGGATGTGTTCTCGGCCACCTTGCTCTGATATTGTAGGGATTTATTCTCCGTGCTTTTGGGGGGGCTGAAATTCTTCTTCCGCTTTTTGGGTTGAGGAGATTTCTTTTCTAAAGCTGCTTTCTTTGCTGGTGGTTGAACCAGCTCTGAAGCAGCAGCAGCAGCATCTTCCTTCTCCTCCCGATTGTTGTAATCTCGGAGAGTCAGGAGGCAGGTCTGCTGGTTCATTTCAACATTCCCAGTGATGCTGGATGTCTCTGTGGAAGAGGGATTAGCAATAAAAGCAAAGTCCTCCATCTTGATCTTGCATTTAGTGACCACTTCTTCTACTTTGAGATAGTCAGCAGCCTGGTGAATCTCTTTAACGTTCCAGCTGCAAGGAAACAAAACCTGGGTGAAACATTCTGGACAAAGCAAACATTTGTTCTGCACCAACTGTATCACACACGGACACAGAGCTGCAGAAGAATTATACTGTCAGAAAATGTAACTTCGAGAACACACAGCAACATTTAATTTCTCAGTGCTGTAGTGCCACAAGGCTCTAGAATGTCAATTATTCCTGAACTGAAGGTCCGTGTCTAGCGAGGTCTGCAGACCCTCACACTGAGGATTTTATTTTAGTTACATGCCTCTTGTAGAATTTTGAGTTAAAAGTCAACTTGTAAGGTGGTGAGGCTAGACATGGGCTTGTTGGTCCAAACAGCTCAGAAATAACAGCACGAAGGGATAAAACACTGGAAAATAAAATACATAAAATACCATTTCATAAACCTTCAGGCCAAAGTCTCAGGTAATTCACTAGCAGTGCATTCACCTCAGCACTTCTGTAGCAAGTATTAATCCTGTTTTATAAAACGATTTGCAAACAGTCTTAATTTTGTATCAACTGCACACAGACACCATTTAGACCATGGAAGCTCTCATTTAAACCACCACACTCTATTTTTCAGTTCCTGCCACACACGCCTTGACGATTTAGGAAAAAATGATCTGGAAAAGGTGGCAACACGTACCATGAGTGCACTTATGGATTTACAGCACTTTAAAAGAGATTAACGGTAAACAACCTCATCTTAACAATCTATCGCACAGCAAACGTAACTGAACAATAAACAACCTGCCACAATTACTCTCCATATGAGTACAAGTGTTTCTGTATCTTGTACTATGTGAGCACTGGGTTCAAAGTACCCTCCTGGTGTCACTCACGCATCCACCACCTCTGAGGACAACAGACTTTGCAGGCAGCTGCACCAGCCCATGAAGGGTCACAGGACAGCATGAGAGGTGTCATCCACAGCCAAATAGTTCCTTCTGGGAAAGATCGGTACTTTCACTTTCCTCCTCCTTCAGAGATCCACCTGCTCACAAAATCCAGAAACTCCCTTGCTGCAGACCCAGATGGACATCAAGAACTCTGCACAGCTCTGCTCCTATGTAATTGGCAAAGCACCAATCACTAACTTCAGCTCTGCTGCTGTTAATGCCTGTAGCTAATTAAAAAAACCACCCTGCATCGGTGTACTTAAATTACTGAGTATGAGATTCCATATTTCAATAGAAAAGAACGGTTTTTAAGCCTGCATTTGACATCAGGCATCGAGAAAGAAGTAAAAATCCTGGACTTGGCACTCCTAAGTATCCACACCTCCCTCATGAGAGATTTCTTTGGCTGAGAAAAAAGCACTGCAAAGGAAAAAGCACCCTCACGGTATGTGAAGCAGCACAACAGGCACAAAATCAATGCAGTAATGACAGAAAACACTTTTTCTGTGACTCCTTTTGGGCAATGTAATATAAAATTTTAAGTAACAGATCATGCAAATTCTAACAACCATGATCTTTTAAAATCGTGCCTATCCTCATCCATCCCTCAGACTTAACTCTCTACCACATTCGCAGTTCCTGTGTGTTTTTGAAAAAAAAAGGACTACTGTAATTCACCTGCAGACACACTTGTCCTTCCCTCTCCTGGTAATTATGCAGGATGTTTAATCTCCTCCAAACCAGGCAGAAACAGCAGGAGACTGAAACTATCAATCAGTGAAATATCAGACAACACACCTTTATTTTGGCACTCACATGTCATGAGGTATTTTAAAGCATACAAACAGATCAACTTCAAGTTATTAATATGCATCCCATCCACTGCTATTTGTTACTCCAGACCTTATTACAAAAAATCCAGTCCCGCCTTACCACAAAGTTTATTTCCCTATTCCCCTTTAATAGCGTGTTACCTGTCAAGGTTTAAGTTTCCCGTATAAATAAATTCCAGGAGCTTTTGGAATCCATCAGCTTTCACTTGAGTCTGATCCAAGACAACGTTGTTGTCAGACGCATCTCTGTAAAAGGCCCCGAAATACTCGCTGAAGGAGGCAAGCACATTCCTGTGCGCTTTGAACTGGAATTCCCCGATGACCACGGTGCAGTCGCAGAGGAACCCGGCCTCTCGCTGCTTGTTCAGCCTCTCCAGCAGGTGCTCACAGTGATGGGAATACTGCATTTTGACAACGCGCTGCAGCCGCTTTCTGACCTGCGAAAGCAAAAAAAAAAACAAACCAAAAAAATCAATTTATATGCAAGATTTCACTTTTTTCCCCCCCCTCAACAGAGTTAACAACCACAGAGCAGTGGGTGTCCGGACCTGCCCGTGCTCACTCAGCACAGCCGGGCAGCAGCAAGGGACAGCGAGACGGTGGCTGCTGCTCGACCCGGGGCGCTGCGGCTCCAGCGGCTGCAGCGGGGGCGCGGGCAGCGGCCGTGGGCTCCCGGCCCCCCCGGGATTAGCCCGGCTAAGCCCGGGACCTGTCACACCGTGTCACACCGTGTCACCCCCGGGCCGGTCCTAGCGCCCCGAAGCTCGGACCGCGCGGCTCGCACCGGCCAGCGCTCATCCCGCGGGGCGCCCGCTCCCGGGCACCGGCACCGGGGTTCCGCAGTGGTTCCCATTCGGTGCCGGCGCTGACCCCGGGCCCAGGGTCCGGGCCGCCTCGGCAGCGAACGGAGCGCGGGACCCGCGGCGCCCCCGGCCCGGCCCCGCCGCCG
>VZTG01005743.1:978561-996596 GCA_013397845.1 Melanocharis versteri | reverse complement strand
CCTCCCAATCCCGGCGCAAGCCCCAGGCCCGGTTCGGCCCGCCGGTCCCGTCCCAGACCCAGGCCGCGTCTCCCGGTCCGGCCCGCGCCCGCGGGGCAGGGAAGGCGCGCTCCCTGCCAGGCGCGCTCCCGCGAGCACGCGGCGCGTTCCAAACTCCCGCCACCCGCCGCGCCCCGCCCCCTCACCCCCTGGCAGCCAATGGCAGCGGAGGAGCGCGCCCCTCTGACCAATGGGAACGCGGAGGGCGTGGCCGCGCGCTATAAGAAGCGCGGCGCGGCGCGTCCGCGGCCCGTGCCGGGGTGGGCAGGCCCTGCGGCCAACTAACCCTAATGGCGGCTGCGCCCCTCACGCCCGCTCGCTGTTTTACTCGCTGACTTTCAGCGGGCAAAGGGAGCGGCCCAGGGAAAGGGGGGGCGGGGAAACAGTTCCGGCCACAAAAAAAGCCAGCGAAGGGGATCTACACCCCGGCCCACCCTGGGGTCCCTGTCCCTCCTCCGCAACCGGGGATGCTCCCGCCTTCGCCCCTCGTGGAGGCCGCGGTCGGCAGGCTCAGCGCCGCTACCGCCGCGAAGAGCTCGTCTCTGTCAGCCTCGGCGGCGGCCGGGACCAGAGGGCCGGCCCGCCCACTCTGGGCAGCCGGGGGACCCCAGCAGAACAAAACGGGCGCGGCGCCGCCGGGCGCTGAGCAGCCGCGGCTCCCTTCGATGTGGGGTGCGCGGCCGGCGCCGCCCCGACACCCCCCAAGCCCCCCATCCCCGCCGGGAGGGTCCGGCCCCCCGGGGTCGGGGTGTCCAGGCGGCCCCCGGCTCTGCTGGGCCGGCCGGGGACCCCGAACGGAGCCCCCGGAGCGTCGGTCCCCGCCGGGATGTGTGGCGTGCTCCCCTCGCAGCGCGGGCGGTGGGAGGGATGCGCCCGCCGCCGCCGAGATCCCATCCAGGAGCGCCCTGCGGTGATGGAAGCTCAGAGATGCTGAATTGCATTCATCGAGTTCAAGGAATGTTGAGTTTTATTCATCGGTTTTGGCGGCAAGGAGCTGAATTTGTCGAAGCGTGAGAGACAGAGCGCGGGGAGCTGGGGACAAATACTTCGCTGCAGTGTGGAGCGAGGATTGTGAGGGAAAGGTGTTGTGGCTTGTCCTCCCTTAGCAATTCCTCACTCTGTGCTCAGGCTTTGGCACTGCCATGAAAAAAACTCTCCAATGTGTGCCAAAGGCACAGCCTCAAATCTGACTGCTTTGTGCCAGGGACACAGCACCAAACCTGCTTGCTTTGTGCCAGAAGCACAACACCAAACCTGCCTATTTTGTGCCAGGGACACAGCCTCAAACCTGCCTGCTTTGTGCCAGGGCACAGCCTCAAATCTGCCTGCTGGGGGCCAGGGCACAGCCTCAAATCTGCCTGCTGGGGGCCAGGGCACAGCCTCAAATCTGCCTGCTGGGGGCCAGGGCACAGCCTCAAATCTGCCTGCTGGGGGCCAGGGCACAGCCTCAAATCTGCCTGCTGGGGGCCAGGGCACAGCCTCAAATCTGCCTGCTTTGTGCCAGGAGCACAGCACCAAACCTGCTTGCTTTGTGCCAGGCACAGCACCAAGCCTGTCCGTAGCGTGCTGAGCCCCAGCGCTGTCTGCCCGAGGGAGGAATGCCCAGGGCCCATCCTGTGCCATCACCATCGCAGGAATTGGCTGCTCAGTTACCTCAGCTGTTAGTTCTGACCATAGCCAAACCTTTTTGATGTTTCTGTACCTGACATCAGCCGCTTTCCGAAGGTTCACCAGACCTGCGGGCACACGTGTGGGACTCAGACACAGCCCTACAAGCTGGGTTTGGGCATCATCAGCACTCATTTACCAACGCTCCGTTAATATCCTGAGCGTTTGACCAGTGCCATCTTGTGGCCTTCTATTTTTTTCAATGCACAGAGGATGGGAGTGAACTTGGGTACTTAATTTTTTGATTCTGTTTGAAAGAAACCTTCTGCAGCCAGAATAAACAGAAACAGGAGAGGCCGACCCCACACACTTGAAGATATGTAGAGCCTTTCTGGTACTGGAATCTGAATTTGCTTAATAAATCTGATCCAGCTAAAACTAGTGCTGGCTCTGCCGATGGTAATGTTCTTTCTTAGTTCAAACAACTGTGTTTTCACTGTTTTATCTTGTTACCAAGCAACAGCTTTCACTTAGCATCAAATACTTCATTTCAGACTCTCAACTAAACATGCAGAGCCAAGATATTTCATGTGCTTAGGACATTGTTTTTCAAATGAAACTCTCCTTGTCTTACAATTGTCTCTCTGAAAAAAAAAAGTTTTTCCTCTAAATATACCTGGTTTGGTGGCATTTTAAAGGACATTTTTTTTAGCTGTCCCTTCTGAAAGACGTGGTAAGCTGAAACTGCCAAGTTTCTGTAGTCATAAAAAAGTATGTGCTCTGCAGATCCACATGTCAGAGAAAATGCTAAGGAACTCCGAACGTGGTCTACTTTTGTTTCCATTTATTTATGGAGGCAAGGAGAACTGCAACGTGGCATCGTTGCAGAGAGGACAACAAATGGAGCTGCAGGTACAGCTTGCTGCTTCTTCTGAACAGCCTGCAGCTGCTCTACCTGCCCCCTGAAACAGGCCAGAAAACATGCTAATGTGGCTTTTTAGGAATGCAAACAGAAGCTCTCACCTCTTTCACTCCTGAAGTGTTTGAAACCATTTGCAAGTGTGTCAAAGGAATTGTATTCAATGTCTCTCTCTTCAAAGGAGATAGGGAAAAAAAAGTCAACTGGCAGCCAACAGTAATTACCTTCCCCAGTCAGCAGCTCCATCTTGTATCATTTGGCATTAAGTCAATTTTCTTCCCTCAGGAAGTGAGGGCTCATCTAAAATCTCCAGATTTGTTTGATCTTTGTTAATCTTTTAAAAATCCTGTTGATGATTCTGTTTGGGGGAAGAGGCGCTCTTATGCTCAGTAGAGTTGTGAAGGTGTGTTACTGAGGTTCACACCCTGGGCTGCCATTCTGTTGGTTTGGGATTTAGGGTTGCACGTCCTGGGTGACCTGTGGAGCGCCAGATGCTCGGGAATTAGCACCGGGTGCTTAGGAGGCTCTGTAGCAGATGTTTAGGCTGAGCTTTGGAGGACGGCAGGCTCAGGTCTGTTTAAGGTGGGCACTGTTGCTGCTCGAGATCAGCCACATTTGCTGTGTCAGGCTGGGGACAGGGACACTGCTCTGGCCAAAGGAGACCCAGCCCTGTCTGTCCTCCCAGCAGGATGAAGCGGCCTCGCTGCGCTCCTGCGTGCCTGGGGCTGCCTTCCTTTTGCATGGCCATCTTCTGGTGTGCTGTTTCTAAACACCCCAGAGCTTTCCGTCCCTGTGGGAAAGATGATCCTCTTCTGTGGAGAACCTAGGGGAAAAATCAGCAGAGCATGGGTGAAATCCCTTAGGAGATCCCATAGGACTGGGGGGATAGCAGGAGGGGTAACATTGCAGTGCTTGTGCAAACAGCTCTGGGGGTGTTTTGGGAGCTGACAGGCCTGGGGCCCTGAGGGGACGAACAGACCTCGCCCATTACCGCATTTCCAAGCACACATTTCTCAGGATGATGTCTCAGTCTACAGCAGTGCTCCACTGCGGGCTCTACCTTGGCCTCTGCTTTCAGTCACCTCTCAATGTCGTTGCCCTTTTTCCCTCCCTGTACGTGAAAGCAGCAGGATTTTATCTCACTCTCCTTTCGTTAATCTGTTTCCAGTTTCAGTCTTAGCTTTCTTGCATTAGTTTAAAAACAATCACGGTTGTTTGGGTGGGATGCGATGTGTCAGTGCGCAACAAACAAACCAAGGGAGATTTAAATCAGTGCGAGGAGTTTATATGCAAAGATGGACAAGTATAGATTCGCATGTTGGTGTGACTTTTGTGTGCAAATTTAAAGTACGCATTGCCGTGTATTTGAAATGACCGACAGAAAAGCTGGAGTTTTTTCACTTACTGAGAACTCTGCTAAACTCTTCCCAAAGCTGTTGGCAGAGGTGACAGCACACGCAGAATTTGTAAGAACAGCCTGAGCAAAGTTAACGTTGTACTGAGATATTGAGTCTAACAAAACAGTTCAAGTTGACCTTGCTTATGAGGCAACAAAAAGTGTCTTAAGGAAAAATAATAATTATCAAAGAGTAAAGAATGGTTTAATTCAAAGGCTGTTTAACCTCCGACAGGTCTGGCAAACATTAATAGAACCCTACCCTAATTCTGTTTGTAGATTACCTCAACAAGGGGTACCTTCGAAATGTGTTTGGATGTGGTATCTAAGGATATTTATCAGGAAAAGGAATGGAAGAAGCATGTGTCTCAATCATTTATACATAAGTAATTTAATGGTAAAGTGAAGACATACAATCAAATCTTTGTAAATGCTAAAAACCATGGACTAAAGATGGTGTAAGAATATAATAACTTTCTGTGCCTTTCTTTGCCCAGTTCTCTGCATTCAGCTCAATGCACCCAGGCTGGGAAGTTGTTTTATCCAAAAGAAGTTTGGAAAAACCAACCCCAGGCAGTGCTAAACCCCTGGCAGGAGAACCTGGGAGAACTGTTCTGGGTCCTGGTCCTGTGCTGGGTGACTCTGCCCTGCTCCGTGGGCCGGGTCAGGTCCATTTTCCAGCCAGAGCTCTGTGTTGCGTGGCTGTGCTCAGGCAGCTGGGGCACGGCTTTTACCTCCTGCATTTACAGTTTTCAGGCTTCAGAGGCATGATTGTAACTCGGGCATAATGGTGTTTTAAAATTAAGCTTTATTAGTTAATTTTTTCAAATCTGTGTGTGCTCAACTCTAGCTGCTCTTCTGGGTGCAGCCTTCCAAACTCTCAGATCCGTACAAAAAGAAGTTGTCAAAGTTTGCATTCGTGTTTACTTCCCAGCTGGATCAGACCTAAAAATGACAGTGGCTTAGGAGTAGAAGGGACATTTTTCTACCTCTCTTTGGTCACGTTGTATTCCAAAGATTTCACTGGGAAGAGCTGATCCTCTGTGGCCGCTGAAGCCTTTGTTCCGCTCGTCTTATCTGTGCTGTTATCTCTTGCTGTTGATCCTATTTTTCCAACGGTAGATGGCAACAGCCATTCATTTGTAAAACACTGGAGTGGAACGCGGTGCATTACCCAGCTTAATGTGCAAAGAGGGGAATTGAAGTGAAACTATGTGCAAATAGTTGGTAGTTTTAGGGTTTTTTCTGTGGTTTTTTTTCTTTTTTTTTGGAAGTACGGACAAACTGCCATTGTATTGAAACGTTTGCAATTTAAATAAATCCTTTTTATGGAATTCAATTCAAAGCAAAAATTTAAAAAATGTTAGTTAAGCCTCATAGGAAGGTACTAAAATGAATGGTCATCCCTATGTAAAAAGGTATTTAAAAATGCGTTTTTCAATGCATAGTCTAGATAAACTCAAGTGATTAAGAAATGTTGGCTAACACTAGACTTTTATTCCCTTTCAAGTTTGCTCAAAACACTACTAATTTGCAGCTTATGTTTGGTTGAGAAAATAATTAAAACATGTCTTTGCACAAATAAAAGAATTTTATTTCCTGTCTATCCTGTTTAGGATTCACCTTGGCAAAGTGTTTTGACAATTTGACCCCATTGAAAATAGTGTCAGAGATCAGCATTTGCAGATCTTCAATTTTACTTTTGCCTCTAAAAACACACTGTATGATTTAAAACTAGATGTGCAAACGTCAGGCTTTCCAGTGCGCAGCAATGTGTTGTAGGATAAATTGCTTTCCATATTTCTCATTTATTTAAATAAATTTACTGCTTGCTTTTATGGAATATACACTTTGTTTCCCAAAAGCGAACGTGGGAGTTGTGTGAGTGAGGAAGGTAATCATCTATAACAAAGTTATAACCAAGTCACAGGACTTTTGGGAATTTTACAGCTGCAAACCGAAGTTCTCATGCATTATCATAGCGTTCTGGTTTGCCACGATAACAAGTTTAAAGGCTGGAATTTCTCTGTTTTTATTGAAAAGATAATCAGACTTCTGTGCATTAATGATGGGATATTGGCAGCTCTGATAATTTCATAGGAAGCATTTTAGTGTGGCAATTAGTATTTTAATAAGGTTGTTTCTTATGACTGTATTTGGTATTATCTGAATTGTACAGTTGGGCTCTTCCCCGCGCTCCATGGGGGACAAAACAAGGCAGAAAGGATGAAAACTGACTGAAATGAAGTGGTGAGGGGGGGTTTGGTCCCAGGACTGCTACCGGCTCCAGATGTGCCCTTCTGAGCTGCTCGGATTCCTCCTGCGTGGATCGGTGGGAAGGATCCCGCTGCCCTTTGGAGGCTGAGGATGGGAAGGGCTGAGCTGCGCTCTCCTGCTCTCCCCCTGCCCGAGACCCATCGAGCCCTGTTGTTCCCGGGGAGCCCGGGCATAAAACTGTCCTCTAGCTCGCGAACTTCCAGCACCAGCAACATCTACCACATCAGCGGGCTTCGACTTTTTCTCTCCGGTTCAGCCTCTGAGCCTCCTAAAGAGCAGAATTCCATCACTTCTTTCATCACTCTAATATTGCTTTAAACAACTGTATCATGGGATCTATTGTGCTTAGCTGTAGTATGTCTACCGTACAGCCCATGTTTTTCATCACAGGAAGCAGCTTGAACTGCTTATAACACATGGAGTAGATATTTGTCTTGTTTTAGAACAGCTTTATATCGTTCAGCTGGCTTTACAGCCTCTTCTGTGTCTAAAGATAAGTACGTTTAAGGATAATCCTGAAGTTTTTATCTCCTGCATCACCAGCCCGCACTTTCGTTACCACTCCGTATTGTGCTGCTCCAGGCAGCTTTGAACAGCCTTAGCTTGACAATTAAGGGAGTGAGCTGGCAAAACTGCTAATTTCTCCCCCTTTCCTTTCACTCTTATCTCGTATTCTCTAAGGTACACGTCTTTATCTACGTGTTTCCAAGAAGGTGTTCAATTAATAACTCAGACAAGTCAGAACTGATAGGATCTTTTCATGTATTAATTTAACTCTTCCTTTCAAACGGAGTGCCAGAAAAATCACTGTTTTCATGTTTTCTCTATTTATTCTGGCTGGATTTTTTAATTGAAGTTGCGTGCTGTAGTCCTTTGATTCTGCTCCCAAGAAATTATCAGGGATTACAGTAGTGGCCTTACAGGTAACAGGGGTTCTCACTGATGTCTTGAATAGCAGCTTTCTTCTCTATTAATGTTGATTTTAAATTGTTTTTATTTATAGCAAAAAGATAAACCCACGGAGTTAGCCAGGCAGGATATAGAAGTATTAGTTGGTTTGTTACCCAGTTCGTTGTGTTTGGTTTTTTTTCTGATAATAAGAATGCAACTCAGCTGATGAGTAAAACAAAATTAATTTTCAGTGGACAATCACAAGACTTGTCCAAAGGCAGAGGTCTCTTGCTGTGTATATGTGAATGATTTAGGAGTTACAGAGAACGATGTTTAAAACTCCCTGGTCCTTCATTAGACGTGAAGGACAATATGTTTAGTTTCCACCTGCAGCAGGTTTAAACTTGCAATAAGAGTTAAGTTGATTTGATATTAGGAAAAAAATCCTTTTGTCTCTTATCTACAGTTTAAATTGTTCTTGTCCTGAGAGGAAGCCCTTGTCCTGTGAGCTGTGAGATGCAGAAAAACCAAAGTCCCTGTTGGCTAGAACTGGAGATGAGGATGCCCCACTCCACAGAGCAGGAGGTTGTTTAGTGAACATGAAATGAATGAATTTCCCTGAGAAAACAGGTAACCAACTCACTGAAACGTGACATTCTATGCTGAAAAAATTCTTTAAAACCCATCTCAGGGAGCCTTGTTTTGTTTTGTTTTGTTTTATCAGAAGTGAAGATAATGATTATTTATTGGTGTTTTTAATACCAAAATATTATTGATAAAGTACTTTACAGCTTTCTATTCCTATGGCTTATGAGTCCATGTTCTACTTGCCTTCAGAGAGAGCAGGCACCGTGAATTTGAAACTAAATAGATGTCAAATTCTGAAAAATGACAGTAGACTCTTCCTCCTGATTTTCCTTATGCAAGCACAGGAATCTTTCAGTGAGCAATTGTTCAGAAATAAATGTATAGAAGATAAAGATAGTGTTAGGCAGTACAAAAATTGTAATGCAATACAGAAAAAAATAATTACCCATTAATAAGTTTTTGATATCATCAATTTTTCTACGAAGTTGATTTTTCATTCTCCAATCACAAGGACTTTCCGTAAGGATTTTTCTCCTCAGAAATGCCATTTTTAATGTAGCGAACTTACACCACCAGGACAAAAAGTTGATTTACATCCAGTGAGGATCATAAACACAAATTGCTCGTTCTGTGGTTAATACATTGCTTTAGTTGTCAATCTATTTCATGGAAATCTTGTGAGTAGAAAGTTCAAGCTTAAAAGGCTCAGGGATACAGCAGTTCTGGAGTATTTCCAGCATTTTCCTTCTATTTCCAGGTTTATGTTGGTAGTACCACCAAATCAGGTGACACATGAAGCCACAGGTGACACATGAAGCCACAGGTGACTCGCTGGCTTGGCAATGTTACACTTTAAAATTCAGCTTAGTCTTGTAATAAAGCCCATTCACATCATGTTTTAAGCGTGTTTCTCAACTGCAGATTCTGGCCAACTGTTTCAGATAGTTCAGGATTTTTCAGCTTAAAGAAAAAATATGCAAGAAGGAACAATATTTTAAAAGGTGAAAATCTGCTTTCTCTAAGACAAGTCCTGTGACACTTTATTTCCTTTTTTTAAAAAAAGTATAGTGATGGCTTCAGGTGTTTTCCATCTTAACGTTTGTGCAAGGTGCTTTTTAAATGAGCCCTTTCTAATAATGAAGAGGTATGTACATCATTGGTTGAAGGTTTGGGAGCCAAATGTGAAAGCCAAAGGAGATGTTACTGAGTGCTTGTGGGTATAAAGGCAGATTTGGGCTGTCCCCAGGAGGAATATGTACTGACAGTGCTCCTTAAAGGAATGTTTCAAGGACAAAATGAGAACATTTCCATAGGGTGCAGCCATCAATCAGCAGAGAGATGTTCTCGTACACCAAGTACAACCCAGCAGAGCTTTCCAGTGACCTTAACACACTGGCCAACATAGGAGCTGCTCCAGTAATTACAGATTACATTAAGTAGCCAGTAAAAGCCAACAGCCAACTACCAGGCAAACCTTTTATACATTATTAAAATCATATCCTTCCCAGAAGATTCAAGCTAATAAAATTGAACTCGATAATGTAATCAGTAAAAAGCGGGTTTAAAAAAAAAGGAATTCTCCTTTGTTGATAATGTCCTAAGAAATCCTATGTTTTATATAGTGCCTAATATACCTAAGTGTGGAAATAATCCCTCAGGTATATTAACAGTTTCAGTTGCACGTTCCCTGAGCCTGCCTTGAATTTTTTATAATTACATTTTATTAAGAAATAATTGTTATATATCAAGTGTGGCTTGCACTTAGATTAAAGATTAAAGGCTGTGGTTACCTGATATTTCAGCAATTAAAATATAGAAAAATTTAAAAAGTATAAAATTAGAAGGATTTTTCTCATGTGTCAAGAAGCTTTTTTGCCTTCCTGAGCAATTGCCTGGGACTGTTTGTTACAGGCCCTGAAAAATCAGAAATATTAGAGGTTTGACATCAGAAAAAGAAGAGGGAAGAAAGACTTTGTAGGAAAGGAGACCAATATTTCCTGCTAACATTTTTAATAAATCACTTATGAGTGGATATATTCTATGGACTCCTTAAAGGAGTCCAGGTGTGCCTGACTCTCAGACCAAAAGTTTCTGAAAACCTGGCATTTTGAGGGATTGACTGAATGAGAAATTCTCCTCTTGTTGGCCAAGACAGTATATTTTATTATACAGCAGAACCAGGGTCACCTGTGTTTGAGAATTGACGCTCCACAGCAGCTGCTTCTGTGAGGTTATTGGTCAAGTTTTTGATTTCATATGACTCTTAAAATGTTAAAACGAGGTCTATATATTCCCATTTATCTTATGCAAAGCTTGAGAAAAAGGTTAATATTGAAGAATATTCTATGACTGGGTTAGTTTTCTGTTTCTGTGAGCCTAAAGGGTCTGAGACCCAGCTGTAAAACTGTCAGCAAATGAGCTGAGTGTTCACTGAACATCTAGAACGTGGCTCAAAGCAGAATGTGGGCAAATTCTCGGAGTAGATGGTAAGATGATTAAAAATAAATATGGCCAGGATAAATCAGATTCATGATAGATGTTACACACAGAACACTGCAATAATCTCTCCCTTCAGTCATTAGCTGGCATGGTAGAACAAGATCCAGCCACGCCAAGTGAGGGCCTCCTGGTTTACTGTTTGCTCAGTTCTTCTAAAATGATTAGAAATGTTTCAATTTTGTGCATTAGACCACAGCTGTTACCTAAAGCAAGAAGTAGTGCCTGGTCTGTTCCTGTGGAAGGAAATACTGCTTCCAGCAGGAGTTAACTGTGAGTTTGTCCTTCTTAATTTAGGCAGTTAGTTACTCCAGGTCTGGATATAGTCTCAGCTATGGCTTTTGAACAAAAATTGCCCCAATAAAGTCTATTTTTGCTTTTTTAAAAGTCGGATTGCTTATTTCAAAACCAAAGTGTAGGTTCCTATTTTTGTAAAAAAACCCAAAGCAAACCCTTTCCCCCCTGGGCTGATTCTGTGTTGTTCACTGTCTCAGAAAACTTGTCTGAAGCAGCAAACAGATCAAGGAGCAGCAGCACAGCAGACCAAAGTCAGCCCACGTGCAGGTCCAGTGCAGCCCTTGGAGCAGTGCCTGCTGAATTTCTTCTCTATCTTCACTGTGTGAGTAGAGATTCTGTTTCAGTTCTTCAGAGGCGCCCAAGAAAACTTTGTAATTGATGTTTTCCACTCATTTTCTTTCTCTGCTGGTTCTGTATTTTGGTAGAATCGTGTTTCCCCAGCTTTCAGACGTACGCCTGAATGCTGGAAAAACTCACTCTCATGCATAATGAAAGAGGAAAAGTTACAGAGGAGAAATTTCTTGGCTGGAGTCTCCATTCCTGCTCTGTATCTTGCTCTACAAGCTCCCACAGCAAGTGAGTGGTAGAGCCAAGAATAGAACACCACTTCTCTGACACCCAGTCCAGTGCCTCAACCCCTGTCTCCCGTGAGAAATTTTGTTTCGCTTTTCTGCGCAGCGCAAAGATAAGATCATATTTTATTTTGGTGCCTAAATTGATCTCTAGGGTGAGTGAATAAAGCTGGGAAATAGCCAGAGAGTAACACAATGTAAATAGTGAAACGTAAGGAGGTTATATATATAACACTACAGCTTCTCAGACTGCTGCGTGTCTAGATAGAATTAATTAAAAGCTGTATGAAGCATTTGAGTTCTTTCAGGGTTGTTTTGAGCACATGAGGACTCCTTCAGTGAGAAAGCAGGATTTTGTTTGAGAGCAGCCAGTGGAGGAGTCCTTTGCTCTGTGACATAAAGTGCTTTTCCTCTCTGGTAGCACTTGCTTTGTTGGGGTGATAGCAGGTGTTGTGTTGCCTGTCTGGGGATAGCAAAGGAAATTTGGGAAAAAGATGGAGTTAGCGTGGGTTGATTAATTTCTCCTCCAGAAAGAGTTTGAGTTCTGGCAAATCAGGGAGGTGTCACCTTGCACTCAATTTCAGGCAATGCAAGAGCTTCTCTTCCCCAGCCTTTCCCAGCATGTGAGCAAGAGGCAAGTGCTAAGTGCCAGAGGTGAAACCTGGATCCCACCTCTCTTTTCAAAGCATATGGGTTTGAAGAGCAAATATTTTGGAAAGATTTATTTCCAAAGTCTCTTCATACATCATGAAGGTGTATGTGTATATGCAGGGAAATAATGTGTATATGCTGTAAAAGGACGGAAAAGAGGTCACTGTAGCTTTCTGCATGTGTTCTTTAGCCATGTTTATCGTTTTTATACAGGCATTTGCAATACAAACTGCTGAAATGCACTAGAAAATGGCCCTACATTATTCCAGGTACCTGGAATTGTGGGTGCACACACAAATTGCTGGGGACAAGATGAAGCGTGACCTTACAGCACCACTGGGACAGGGGCTTCCTTCTCCACTGATGGCAAAATAACACGTTTCCTTGCTCACTGGCTAGAAGTTATTGGGAATTTTTTGGCAGTGCTTTACACTTGGGAACTCTTTATTTCTCACCACTGAAACATTTTGTGGGAACACGCCAGTTTCAGTGAAACTTCTGTAATAAAAAGTTTCTTTTCAGGCTAGGATTTAGAGGGGAGTGTGCTCTAACCCTGATCTGCCTCTCTGAGAAGAAGGATTTAACCCCCAAAGTCTTCACATTCCAAGAGAGTCCAAATTCTCAGTTATGATGATGTTAGAGTGCTTTTATTTTTTCCTGAGCTTCTGTAAAAACAAACAAAACCCCCAAACAACAAGCAAATTCCACTTCTAAGGTCATCTTGTTGTGATTGAGAGTGCTTCTGAAATTCTGAAAGGATTTCTGGGATGGGAAAAATTATTTTCCTTCTCTTTCAACTTTGCACCTCACCACTCTGTCATGAACTTTGCATCTGAGATTTTTGCTCTTGATGAATGAGCTCTCAGCCATAAAGACTGCTGTGAACTAGGCTTAAGGACTTCCCCGAAAAATTAAAACCAAAAGGCTAAACCACAGTTACCTTAGGAAATGTGAAGAAGGAGAAAAATGAAATCTTGTGCTCTCCTGCCTCCCGTGTAAGGTTTTGTTGCTCGTTCTTCAGGCAGATTCTCCTGTGCAGAACTGGCTGCTCCTGCTCAAGTATGAGACATGGACAGAACATTTCTGTGTGATCAGGGAGGGTTTGCTGGGATCTCGAGGGACCGGCAGGCGATGGGATGGCTCTGCTGGAACTGATCCCCTCATCAACACCAGCCCCAATGCTTCATCTGAAGGAAAGCACAAATTGGCTCTTCACCCTCATGGGCTTTTTAAAAAATTAAATTCCATCATTGTTCTTTCTGGAATCTGATACCTATTGTTATTTAATGCTTGCTGTGGTTGTGGCTATAATTTTTTTGTCATTATCTGTGTGACAATTGGAAGAAAAGAGCTGAATTTTCACCTCAGATAAGTGTGGATGACCAGTGCTTATAGTTTGCCTTCTTCCAGGCAGCAGATATCAAGAGGCTGCTCCTCCAGGCTTCAGAGCTGTCAGAGTGGTCATATCTTTACACAGAGTTTTATCAAAGTGAAAAGTTTAAATCTTACAAATCACATACACTCATCCTCCTCTGGGGAAGAAATGGTCTGAGAGCTGTTTAGTGTGCTCTTATTATGGTGATGAGTGCAGAATGAAAGAAACAAATGGGAATATTTCAGAAAAAAACTTACAATGACATTTTAAAAAATAATTGCTCTGTAGTCAAAGTATTGTGACACTGCACTTGAGGGGTTTTTAATATACATTGGGTTTAAGTGCAGTGGATTTCTTCGGGGATTCCATATCTAGCAGAAAGTTCTGAGCAGTGCTATCTGTACTTATGTCCTAAGCAGAAGTAGCAGCACATAGCATAGGAGGGGAGTAATTCCTGTCTGATGAGGAGGAACTGAGCACCCTGGGCTGCTGCTGTCTGCGTGTACCCGGTGTTGATAGAAGGTGTGGGTCGATGTGTGCCCTCATAAAAGCCTCCACAGATGGAAGCAGCAGTGCTCTGAGGATGCTTTCCTCCTTCATGTCTCTTAGAAATCGCTTCCAAATCAACTCTGAACGTAGCTGAATAAAGTCTGGCAGGGAATTCGTGCTTTAATACCAATGATTCCTGTGAGCAAAGTGATTCGGAAACACCTTTCAAAGAGGGCAAACATAGTTTGTCTCAGCCAGTGTGGAAGTCCTACGAAATTCTTAGGGAAGGATTGCAACAGAATGGAATATTTGCTGGGTGCTGGAGGGTGAAGGAAGCCAAAAAATTTTACAATTTTTCTAAATTATTCTTGTGAGTGCCTCAAATTTGCTTCTGACAAACTGTTTCATTCACTATTAATTTTAATAAATTGAAAGCATTTTTCATTTCTAGGCAATTTCTACTCAGTCTTTGAACCTTGAGCTGATTGTTTTAATTCCACAGGGTCTGGAGGATGGGGTTCTTTGTTTTGGTACAATAACCACACTATAACCATCTATCGTTTTCTGTTCCCTGCTCTCTTAACTTTCATTCTTTATGTGACACTATTTGCATTTTAGCTCCAGCAGGCATCAAATAAGATGTTTAATTAAAAATGTTATTGGAGGTCCAATTTAAGATCAAAGATCACATGCTATCAGAGATCCAGTACTTTGATACCACAATAATAGGTACCTTAGAAGTAGTCAGATGGGTTAGATTAGATAGTAATTTATTTTAGCTTGTTTCCTTTTCCTTAGTATTCATTCCAGATACCATAACCTGCTAGAAGTTTTAAGAAGAAGCAGTAATTTTTAAAGTGAAAAGTAAAAGGCTCCCAGTTTAAACAAAACTGATCAAAAAATTATGGAAGTAGGAAATTGAGACCTTTAGAATATATAGGACCAAAAGCATAATAAACATTCACTGGGAGCATAATCCTGAATGCTAACAGAAGTCCGTTTGTTGTAACAAACATTTTGTCTAATTTAATCTTCACATGTATTACTGCCAGAAAGAACAGAACTTTCAGGATTTAATGTGTTGGTTACTCTTGAACTTCAGCTTTAACCGCTGGTGCTGGTAGTGTCTCCCACTGAAAAGACCATTTTAATTATCCTTGTCATCCATCTCAGTGAAGTCCGTGCGTGTGTGTTATTTACAGATCATTCTTTAAACTGCTAAATAAGTTGTGTACCCAGACGGGAACAAGAGATAAAATTAGGCTCCGTTGCCATCAGAGCACAACAAGAGTGTGTGAATTTGAGCTCCTGTGGGTGCAGAGCTCCTGACACGAAACTCCAAAGAAAGCAGAGGCTGGGTTAGTTTGTTCCTTGGCTGTGCGTCTGCACAGTGAGTGCTCAGGTCTCACAGGACATTAATCACCTCTGCAGAGATGCAAGAACCCTCCACTTCTAACACAGCCCACGGCGGTTAATGGAGCTGGCCATGTGCTTCTACCTTTTGTTCTACTTCTGGATTACTTTGACTTCAGATTAAGTAATCTAAATGTCTGTTTGGTGGAGAACCGCACTTTTTTTTTTTTTTTTTGGTATCCTTTCACATTTATAAATTATTCTAACAGTTCTTCCGGCTAATAAATCATAACTAGGTTGGTTGTAATGTATTTGAACTATCAGCCGGTGTGTGCAGAATGTTATCAGCTTTCATGTGTTACAGATAGCGGAGGTGGAAAAGTGGTTTTCAAATGGTGTCGAGCTACTGCAAAGATTTTCCATTTGCTTCTGAGCCATCGCCTTTGTGCCGTCTCAGGGTTGAAAGGGAGGGGCTACGATCTGCCAGGAGGGACTCTCCACAAAGCTTCCTTTGGCACCAGTGGAATCCAAAAATCCCTTAACTGGGCAAAGTGCTGTGATTCCCCCAGACGGACAGCGGAGCAGAACTCCGGCTCCTGCTTCCCAGCCCCTAAAAGACTTTAAATGGCTTTCCATTTTTTTCTTACCCCGAAGTGGCTTTGGAAACACGGCAGGAATGCAAATAAACGTGTAAAAGAGTCAGTCTAATCGGGCATACAGTTCTCAGAACTTCATTACTCTTCGTTATCTGAAAAACTGCAAATAAGGAGGGAAACGCCAGCAGGGCAGAGATGCATTGTCACATTGCAGACTTCGTGTTACGAGGGATAGTTGTGAATGCTGACAGAAAGCCTGACAACCAAAATTCGGTACTTGGGTTCAGCCTTGTGAATGGACACTATTTTTAGAAATGAATTCAATTGAAAAATCCTTATTTTCCATGTAAATGGACAACTTGTTTAAATTCAGAGGCAAAAAAACCTGGGGTTAAGTGTAAGACCCACAATTCGATTTGCATGTTGAGTAATTCAGACTGTAATAGAAGCTTTGTCATGTTAAGGTTAGGTCTTTCCTGTGGCTGTTCAAGTGGGCTCTAAAGACTTTTTAACGTGTTGCAGGATATTAAGGGGGGAAGGTTTGACCTACATCCATTTTTTTTCAGCCCCACTTCTGCAGGTTTCATCACACTCCCCATGTCTCGCACGCGGGACATTGCTGAGGGCAGGATAGGTGCCCAATTGCCTACATACAATTTCATCAGGAAAGGTATATGATTTATTGCCCTGTAAAGGGTTTTGACATGAAGCCTGTGAAAAGCACTATATAAATGCCAATACAATATAAAACGTCACACAAATACTTTGCTCATTAATTCCGACCCTGTGCTTTTGTACTGGAGAGAAATGAGAGTGAAATATGAATGTGTTCCTTATGCTTTAAGGGGAAAAATGGGGTGGTGGATTTTATAAAGGCTGATGTGTTAACCTGCCTTTGTGGTTCCTTTAAAGACAAGCAGCAAGAAGCCCCGCTCTTGCCTGGAAGTGACACCGTGAGTGAAAGCAGATAAAGCCCTGACAAAGGGGAGCCCCACGTTTGTGATGACAGTCCTTGGTCATGACACAGCTTTCACCACACAAAGAGAGGATTTAATTTCTTCATTTTGAAATTCCATTTATTTCAGCACTACCAGCTCTGGAAGCCTGTCTGCCATCACCCCATTAGAATTTTACTCCTTACATTTTTTCCTATTATCTTTAAACAGCTTAATATTCAAATCTTCCCAAGCCTTCATGGCCTGTTTCAGAACGTGGCTTCAGCCAAAGAAAATGTGCTTCACCAGAGTGTTTTACTCACTTGCTAGAGCTGAGCAGCCCCTGTTGTTCATCTTCTCTGCTTTGGCCAGAGGGGACAACAGCTCCTCAAATCCCATATCTCACCAGTCCCCAGCTCCTCCTTCCTTCGGGAAAGTCACTGGGGAGGCCAGGGAGGAAGGGGAAGGTTATGGGACATACTGGAAAATCCCTTTTCATCCTCTGCAGGGATTTTCCAGCCTTGCCCAGTTCACTTTGCAGAATGGGAGCCAGCCTGGCCCAGTAGGTATAAATCACAAAACTTGTGTCTGATCTGCTGAGGTTTTCTCTCACCTGCTGACCCACCTTCATGGTGGGACTTCAGTTTTATTAAACATTCATGCATCAGCTTTATCTATCACTGTGTACTGAGTAAAATTTGTTCCATTCCTTTATTTTGATATTAGGTTGCTTTTCAAATTCCTCCCCTCTTCTGTGTTTCTCTGTGATTTCAATTGTTTCCATTTTCGCTTTAAATAGGATGTTCACTTTCTGCTGATCTTTGCTGACATTTTTCCCTTTTGATTTGTAGTACTATTAATTCCCCTCTATTCAATGTTTTGTCTACATTCAGAGCATGTTTGTTTTTCTCTAGTGGCTTGTAATTACTTTCCCCCTCCTACTCCTTAATTTTTCCAATTACATTCTCCACTGATGCTCCTTTAAGAGCAAGACATACTGGGGGTAACCTCTTGAGGATATGACATTTTTGGCCAGAAAGTGCTTTTAGTCTTGGAAAATAGCTGGAGTTGAGGATATTGATTGCACCTCTCTTTGGTACAGGGGTAAATGACTTTTTTTGGCTGCAGTTAGATAATACGTGAGTCCTGTGTCTTGTTCAGGGATGGTCCTGCATCGCCACCTTCTAGTGGGACTGAGGACAGAGGCAAACAACCCTGCTGTGCGCCTTAAATCAGAGACCTCCAGCTTCTGGGTTTGGGGAACCCTTCATCCATTTCAGGTGAGGGGTGGGGGAATGCAACCAAAAATCAAAGTAACCCAGGAAATCTGCCAGGAAGCAGAAAATCAGCTTCAGTTCTCCGGTGTCCCCATTTACCACAGTGGCCTCCATGCCGCTCTTTCAATCTTGCCTCTGGCCTGTTCCTTCTCCTCTGTTTTTCTTTCAGCCTCAATGTTGTGGAAATCCAGGTCCTTCCTACAGGCAGAAACAAGATCTGCTTCATAGTTGGCACCCTGCTCCGTTTTCACAGGGAAACATTTCCCGGGGAGTGCC